>VZTZ01034630.1:1499129-1673443 GCA_013400955.1 Drymodes brunneopygia
GGAGCCGGGGCTGCGCTCGGGGTTAGGGGGGAGAGCAACTCCTCGGGTGCCGAGGGGGACTCGGAGCAAGGAGTTATGTAAGGCACCCCCAGGACGCTCTCCCAGTTACTGTTTGCATAATGGAGACAAGTTGGGGTAGTACGTTTAGATTGTTTTATAATCTCTGCTCATTGTTTGAGGAAGAAAAGGGTCCTCGTATTTCTCCGTCTTTCAGAGCGTTAATCGTGCCTAGAAATGCAGCCATGTTACCTCTCCCCTTTTTATCTTAAGATTGTAAATTAAGTAGTTTCACGCTGATTGACACTTGTATGGAGCGCCCAACAAATGCCACACGAGACCAGGAAGCCTGGTATTTGGGTTTTCTTGACACAGCTGCTGGTGAATTTCTCTTGCCTTCTCCACCTCATCCTCTTGCACAAAGCTACAGCTCTCTCGGTATGAAACAGCCACCATAAAACAGATTTTCCAAAAATCTGGCTGTAATGTGTATCCTAGGGATGGGTAGGAGGTACCCACGTTGAGCTGCCAAAGACCCAGCCAGTCTGCCAAACGTGATGGTGGGATCAAGGTTGCGGGTCCAGAGGGCGAGGAACTGTGGTTCACAACCAGGCTAAGGAGGTGGCAGCTCCTGAATTCGGCTCGGGGATTTGACATCAGCACTTCCTGTGCCCTTAGGTATATCAGTAGTTTTACAGATCACATGCATCTTTCACTTTTAACTAGAAGTTTCCATGGAAGGAAGCAGTTTGCCTGCTTGTGAAATGAGGTTAAATACTTACTTAACTCCTTTAAAGCAGTGGAAAACCTTTGGAGAATGGTTCAAACTAGAAGCTTTCAGGGTCAGACATGAGGAATAACTGTCAGATTTCATCAGAGTCAGGTAAAACTAACAATGTAGTGAAGATCTCTTTTTCATGAGGGTTGAAAAGGCAAAATACCAAAATTTAGTTTGCCTGTGCTTCGTGTCTCCATTCACGAAGTATTCATCCCATCATTCTGGTCAAAGTCTAGCTATTTTGGCTTCCAAAAATAATAACTTCAGGGCATCAGCTAAAACCTACTGAGAAAAGTTGGTGCAGAATGAGCACATTGCTCCTTTTTAGAGGAAACTACACTTCAGTTGCAGGCTAGTTTGTAAACAGCTTGAGAATCTGCCACATCTTGCTACAAAAGTAAGAGTAGTTATAGTTATTTTCAGGAAGACTGAAATAACTTGCCTGTCGAATCTGTCAGTACCTGTCCATAATTGCCCAGAGAGATTGCTTGTGAAAATACTGAAGAAGGGTTTTTTTGGGCTTTTTTCTTTTCTTCACATATCAGGGTTTGATTCCACTGTCTCTAAAATCAAAGCAAACTGTAAGTAGTCTCTGCAGCAGCTCTTGTGAGTGGCAAAGATTGAAATCAGTTTCACCTTGGCTGACAACTGTAATGACTTTCCATGTCTATGTTTAAGCCTACACAGTCAATGCAGTAGATTCCCTCATTCAAGTTATAGCTTTCTTTTTGGTAACACATAGCATAAAAGCTGAAAATCCTTAGAATTAAATCAAGGATGAATTTGTTCTTCCAATATCTTTTATATCTTTCCAGAAATCGTGCTCAACAAACAAGTGTTTGTAGCAGAGAGTGCGGTGATACCTTACGATTAAACATATGGTCTGTCCTCTATTTGTGTAGGTTGGCGTAATATTAACTGGTTTGTATACTAAAGATATAACATGGAAGCCCAAGCAGATATATTCTAAGTCCAATCAAAAGATTTCTGTAGTTAAAAATACTTGTTATGCATACGTGGATCTGCCTTATCTTTTCTGTAAAGATCTCTTCTGTTACACTGTTTCCATGAGTGTGTTCCTCTGAAGACATTACCATGGCGTTATTTCCTCCTGAAGGATAGCTGTTTCCTCTCACTAGTATGGGTTCTTTCCAAAGTTGTAACTTCTGTTGCTTGCATTTATAGTTTGTAAAGCTGTGTCTAGTAGAGTTTGAGCACTACCCAACTTTAGGCTTTGAGAGGTAGGTGGCCTTAAGTAGTGCTGACAGTAGAGAACTTTCAATACTTTAGGTGACGTGTGCACCACCACTACTTTATATCTGTTGTTATGAAAACACTTACTGGCTTTTACTTTTCAGTTACTAATGTAATACTTCTGTTTCACAGTAAAAGGTCCCTTTTCTCAGTCAATTCTTGTTTTTAACCTTGAAAAACACAACTGGTAAACTCATGCAATCGCACTATATCCAAGAAAAACTTTCGGTTTTAGAGCGGAGGCCTATGGAGGTTATTGTAAGCAGGCTGCAATTATTCCTTGGATGTAAATTAATGAAATAAAAATTAGAAACTCTGTTACAATTTAACCACTCAGCAGTAATCCACTGAGCCCAAAAGATGGAAAAACACCACATGTGAGAGTTTGTAGGCAGAATACAAATATAGGATACAATGCTTTTCACAGCACTTATCCCTTTGTTTGAAGTGTTGCTTACAGTCTCTAATAGTGAAAGCTCATAAAAATATGCTTCCATTTTGAAAGTCCTGGTCTTGTTAGCAGGAAATGGAAGGCAATCTCTGCTCAAACTTGGGTGTTTAGTTGGGCAACAAGCTGCATAAGCAGCCTGCTAGGTTCTCTTTACAATACCTAGCATTAAAGTCTCAGTGACGAAATATGTAAGACTCCCAGTCTGTAATGGAGATGGATTTCTTTTAGTGCTGTCCATTTAGTTGTCAGAACAAAGATTTATATTACTGCTCTCCTCCCAGATATACTCAATTTTCTCTCCCAATTTCCCTGAAGAATTAGCACGTGCAAACAGCCTAGTGGTTGTGTAACACTGAATTCAAACTGAGCCACAGAGCAGGGTGTAACAAACCAGTGCCTGCCTTCAGGATGCTTCATGAAATAGTGGAGGCAGGAGGATGTAAAGCTTCAGGCATGGCTGTGTCCAATATTGTCTTTGGGAAGATAGAGTAGACCAACCTTCTTTTGATTAAAAAAAAATGTAATCAGTAGCTTCAGATGAGACAAATGAAAACTAATGAAAAAAAAGTCTTTTATCTTGAGCTCTTTTTCTAGTTTTCTTACATGAAATGCAGCTCTGACAAACTGCTTGGAGAAGAGTTATGTCAATTGCACAAAAAGATAATTTGTAATTCTTTTAAAGTTTTTGCTGAAACAATGAGGCTTCTAACACCACCAGCATATTAGTTCTAGCCCAGCAGAATACACCAGTTTAAGCCAGTATAAAGGGTTGTGTTAGCATTTTTGAAAAAATGAGGCTGCTTTTGATAAAAGTCTTCTCTTTAAGAACATAAGCAGAGAGGAAACTGCTTTTAGACTGCATCTTTTGCTTCAGTAATGTTCCTTGAAGTGTGCTTCTAAAGCAGCCAGAAAGGTTAGGTTACTTCTGACTGACCTTCCTCAGTGAATAACTGTTCCTGTGATCAGGCCAGTATTTGTGATCTTCTGTTGCTGTGTGAGACTGAAACCAACCAATTTTGTCTTTAGCTTTAGGTTAAAGGCTTCATTCACAAGTATGTTTCCTGAGAACAGAAGATTCAGAGTTAGTTTCAGAAGTCTGTGAGGAATGTCTGGCTCTCTGTAGCATCAAACTGAAAGAGTAAAGGGCAGAAGAACAGCTGAAACCTGAAGGAAACAATAGCAGTAATAATGGAAATGAGAAAGCTACCAAGACAAGAATAGAAGGGAACAAGAATCCCTTAAGGGAAATGCACGAAGGCAGAGAAATACCAGACCTAAAGATGGATGAACAGAACAACAGAGGACAGAAATAGGAGGATGAAAGGAATGCTACTCTGTATCCCTCCCCAAAATATAAAGAAAATAGCTGGGATAATGTAAATAAAATCAGATAATTACTACTTTCTTTATTTTATAGTACCAGTTGTATGCTGCTGCCGGTCCTTGAGAAGACTCATTGTAGTTTTCCATCTTTCTCAAGTAAAGGTGAATTATTTCTGGAAGTTCTCAGAATTTAATGATATATAAATACATAAAACAAAAAGAAGAGATTAGCATAAACAAGCATTTGTTCAACAAAAGGGAAAATAATGTCATTACTGTTTGACAGGAGAGAAGACTGTGGAGGTTCTTTTGTGGCATGTCAAGGAGGTTGGTTGTTATCCCTTCTTAACTCTGTCACAGGATGAAGTTCATGTTTTAGGATAACAAAGGGACATTAGATGGTGACCTAGTTACTTATGTAAGAGAAAACCCACTTTACTGTTGACTAGTCCACCTGGGTCTGTTCACATGCTCGAGAAAATGAGCATTCCTGCTGTCTTGATACTGTTGAAGGCATTATGTTTCAGATTCTAACTTGTTCACAGATTAAAATAGATTAGGAACTACATCTAAGCTTCTGGAAATTAGGTGTCTTAAAATGTTAATATGTGTTCTCCAGCTAATGGAGAATCTTTCTTAATGGTGGTTTTGAATTTTAATTAGACAAGGAGCTTTTCCTACTAAGGGATTTTATAAGTGGCAGCTTTCACTGCAAGGACAATCTCCCAGGGCCTCTTTTTGTTAAATATGGTATAGAAATGTGTTTCTATTTACAGATTTTATTGTAATGGCAACCAAATGAAATTTGTTTTCATAGAGTATAAATGGTAGTTAAAAGCCATGTATTTTTGAATTAAAAAAAATTAAATTGAAAGCCATGAATGTTGAAGTTCCTTTTGGTGCAAAAACATGACTGATATGTATTAGAATTTATGTGTGCTCCAGATATGCCTAGTAGAATTTGTAAACTCTCTGGAATGAGTGGCTGTGGTTCAAGGAGCCTCAAAGCTGTGCACAGAGCCTGGCGACGTTTGTTCAGCCTGAGAACTGCACAGCTCTGGCTTAGGGAGCTTTGAAGTTGTGCAGAAGCCCTGGTGATCTCAGACCCTTCTTAAGCTATAGTTCAAGTAGATTACAAAGTTGGCAGATGCCCAGAACAATTTGTCAAATCTATAAACCAGATAACTGCTGTTCACTTTATCTCCAGGTAGAGGACAGATTTTAGTGCATGATGCTTTAGGAATTGCAAATAAATACAGCATGCCTTAACTATACAAGTGTAAGTGTGCACGGGCAAGGCATGTCTCTTAGAAATATCCCTGACTTGAAGCACTTTCAGATACATCATCACAAATTATGATAAGACGTGTCAGGGAATAAATGTGTCTATGTCTGAAGTAGTTGAAGTTAACAATATGCATAAATTGACAGTGTGGATGCATGTATAAAGTTGTGTTAAACTTTACAGTTTAAAATAAATGAAATGATTTCTAGGTCAGACAGAAACCTATTATAAAAATCACATTTACAGATTTAAAAATCAGGGAAAATAAAATTTTTTAAAAATCACACTCTTGCAAAGGAAATTTTTTAGTGATCCACTTCAACAGTAGGTCCCATTTCCTTCATATTTAACAGCTCATACAAGCTTACTGCCTCCTAGTTGTATTTTATAGGAACATCTGAGGCATTTGTCTGTTCTGAGCTTTTATCAGAACATGAAGCTATTTGTTGTATTAGTGATAACTCAGGGAAGCTCATGAAAGTTAATCAGTGTTTGAATTCATCAATTGTTTCCATCCACTGATACTTACCAGCCTGATGGACACAATGGTTTTGAAGATGCATGCAAAACTTGTGTGTAATTTAAATGTTTTGTTGACCCTTCCTATCAGTTTGATAAGTCTTTATAGTATCTGATTAAATCCAGTTAATCAGGTACTTAAATTCACATGGTGAATAGCAGTCTTTCTTTCAGATTTCCTGTCTATGCTCTGCAAATGTGTTTGGGAGTAAGACTGGACAGAGAGATGGAGACTGAGAAGACTGGGATTGATGGAGGAGAGCAGCTGAGCATTATAGGATGGATGATGTGATGAGGATTGAACAAAACCTTCTAGAAATTTGTCAGGGCTGCCAGTGAGCCGGTGGGGAACAGGGCTGTGCTTGGGAGACCTGGGGAGTTCAGCATCTTGGGGTAGTCTTGAGTTCTCATTTCCACTGTCATCTGCCTGTACATTTATGGCCTTCATGATGTACTAGCATGGAGCATCAGGGCACAAAACCTGCAGCTGAAAACCCTCTCCTTATTGCCTTCTTTACCTTTCAGTAATTGCCTTTACCTGTGGAGTATGTCAGTCCAGAAGGAACACCATGTACAATGGAGTACTTATCTTTCTCTCATCCTGTTGTCTGTACATTGGAGGTCTACACTTGGAAGAGAGCTCTTATACTCAGCACTTTACAAACTCTTTTCTACCCCTTTTGCCCTCATTATACCCAGGCTGGGAAGTAGAATTGTACCATATGGATTAATTCTGTGTATGGAAACTGAAAATGCTGCTAGCCTAGATCTTTTACATAGATATCAAAATCAGACAACGTGAAAGCAAGCCTTTATAATCTCTATGGTGAGTGGAGTGTTTTGCTGGGGAGGTCTGCCTGTTGCTGAGGGTGCCTTGCTCACCAGCAGCTGGAAACTCCTCTTGGAAGCTTATTTAGAAATTCTTCCTGTCTTTGATGTTGGATATGACAGTCCAGTGACTTGAATTAATTAAACTACTTTAACTTCCTTAGCCTTAAATGTAACCTTACAAGTACATGCCAGTATTTGCAGGACCAGTAGGATATCTTCTCCTTTCGTTAGCCTTGCTAAGTTCATTCCCATATCCCTTTTCTGTGGAGAAATCCCATCGTGTTCACTGTCAACAGCACCCAGTACCCTGCAGGCAAAGCTTGAGTTCAGTACTGCCAAAAAGCTACTTTTGCTACATGAAGACTTTGGAACGATTCCTTAAATCAAAACGCTGTTTTATCTTGACAGCAGTAACAAAGCATGGGAAGAGAAAAGGGTTTTAAAACCAAAGCAGGATTGTACACATCTTTCTTATCTAAATCTTCCCTGTCCACAGAATGTTTAACTTGCCCCTCCTGGGCCTTTGGAGGAACTGACTGAAGGCAGTCTTCTGAGTCTGCTGTATTGGTGATAGCAACTTCTATATATGACCACTTCCTTCAGCAATCCTTCAGTGTGCACTATGGGCATCACTGGATCACTGGTCCTGGTAGAGCCCTGTTGTTTAAATACCTAAGACACCCTGTCTGAACTTCAGTGAGCAAGTTAAGAGGAAATGCAGAGAGTGAACATGGCCATCAAGAGGAGTGGCAGCAGCAGTGTAACAGTTATGAGGCATTTTCATACTTTCTGTTCTCTCTTTTTTCCTTCTCTCTTAAGTGATTGGGAGTCACAATTTTTCCTCCTTCCTCTTCCTTGCTTATGTATTGAACTGATTTTAGGATCAGGGTGTTGTTCTATGGGAAGAAAAAAAGGACAACCAGAACAGAAAACCAGTCTGTGAGCACATTTGTTGTAAAAATGTCTGGTACAATCAAATGAATTTAGAAATCCATTAATGCACTTTATACAAATACAAATTTGCTCTCATCCTGCAAAACCCTGCAGGCTTTCTTACCCACTTCTCTGTGAAGCTCAGGGAGAATATATAGACATGCTGGCTCCTGCCATATGGAATTACAGGAAAAGCAGGGAAGCATTGGTTATTGAGAGAGAGGAGGAACACATATGTAAGGAGCTGCTGGCAGGAACCAAGCAGGTTTGGAGGGCAGGAGGGTTGGCTCTTTTTTTTTAAGCTTTTGCAATGAAAATCCCATCACCCATTTAGAGCAAGATAGTGCTTCAGTTGAATCAAAGATAGTAGTCAATACATTTATGTGCGGTAGCGCTGAAAATACAGTGCACACTTTCCAGGCAAAGCCCTCATATCTCTGTCTGATGTTGCAATGTATTTATTAAATTCTTTCCTATTTTGCCTAATACTCTTTCTTTATTCTTTGTACTCTCTTTTTACACCTTTCCTATTCCTTCAGATGTCTTTATTTCATTGCCCAGTTCTCTACATAATTTTCTTCCAGTTACCTATTCTTTTTCATCTTCCCTCCCATCTCACGTTCTCTCCTCATCAGGTTCTGTCTTTGTTAAATACATGACACCTTTTACCATAGACCCTTTTCACCATCTTTGTTAGGAAAGGAATTGAAAAACTGCTGCTCAGCTTTGTAATTTCAAGAGCTGAAGTGTTTTGGGGTTTTTTTTAATGTTCTTCTCTTTAGTTAAATATCAAGTTATTTACAACCAGCTTAAAATCATGCTTCAGTTTTGCCTAATGTACAATAGGTGACAATATATGAAAGAATGTGTCTTGTAGGAAAGAAACTGTACAGAATTGAGCCCTATTTGTGTAAATGCTATTTATACAGCATTCCTTTACCCCCACAAAGCCCGCATTGAGTACCACTGAAGTCATTGGGCTCCTGCTTTTTTGCCTTGGCTTAAAACTACAGCTTAAACTGTCCTGTTTGGGAGAAAACATGTTAAATGGTATGGGTCACTCCATCCTTTCAAGGCATAGAAATATCGGCTCCCCAGTTTATGCAGCTGGGGGAGGAATGCAGACATTGGTCTGATTTTGACTACCAGAAGCACTTTTAACATGTCTTTTATTCCTAGATATGGTGCTATACTAAAACATAGCCTCTGAAGGAACTTGCTAAATGAAGAAAGAGCTATATTTGATGATAGAGAAAAGGATTTAGTAAACTTGATTTTTCTTTCAAATTGATGGGATTAAGCAGTTTATATAATTTGTTATATCAAAGAAGAAACCAATTTAGCATGGAGATTATCATGTTAGAACATCCTCCTGTAAAAGGAACAGTAAGCACGGTGCCATAAGCTATTAATTTACATACAGTGACCTTTGTTCTATCTTGTAGCAGCATAGAGAAAAAGGAAATACTGCATTTTCAGAATGAAATTCACTTTGTAGCCATTAGGTGATGGCTTTTGATGCTTTCTGATATTCCCAGAAAATGTTACGAATTTCTCTTGGCAAGACTTTTACACATTATGCTTCCAATCACACATACATTAGTCTAGATGCCTACTTCTCTGAAGACAGGAATGGTGGAAACAAACAGAAAGCAATTAAATAGATTTATTCAGAATTCAACTCCATCCCAGACATGATCTGAGGTGTTTGCTTATCTTTCTGAAGGCCATACAAGGTATCACAGTTCTTTTTTCTGCTGTTGAGGACAAGGTAGAATTTAAGATTTCTCATGCAGTCTCTGGGAGAAACTGGTAGAGTTCTCTTGTGAACATAAAATTTGAGTTCAGTGCATGCACCCAGCTCAAAACAGATGGCTAGAGAGAGAAATGCCCTAGATAATGCAGCACTTCAGTTAAGCAAGGGGTGGCCTGTTTTACGTTTCCTTTTTTTTTCTTTAAATTGATAATAAATAGGCTTTCTGATAAAAAGCAACTGCTGTGAACTACTGGATTGTTTTTAGCCTACTTTTAGCTCTTCAACTTTTGAACAGTTTCAGTGATCATAACAGTGAGGTATCTCTTGGAAGTGAGCGTACCTAGCAACTATTTAAACTGCTTTATTTCTAAAATCAGAAGTTGTCATCAACAAAACAGCATCTTTGGCTGTATGTAAAGAACTTGCTGGATTTGTGAAAGCTGGTCAATAGCCACATTTTAAAAATGTCTTTGTTTTGGCAGGTTTTTTGAAACACGAGGGTTTTCTGCTTGACCCTTTTTATTTTTTAAAAAATACATAGATGAGCCTATTTTTTTCCCATCACCAGAAGTTTATTTTTTTGCAATCAGAAATATGCTGAGGAGCCTGCTTCCAGATTAAGATTAGACTCTCTTTGTGCAGAGATGTAAATCTGAGGTCAAGGAGTAGATATCAAACTTGAAAACTCAGAAATTCTTGCAAGCCCCTGATTTTTTAATTTCTTGTAGCTCCCTGACTTCTTGCAAAAGCAGCTTTATAACAAAAAGGCCTTTTCAGGGTTTGGTTGCAATTTGGAATGAAAATATTTAAGTTTTAACAATATTTGTTTTAACACTCCCTTGTCAGCATCCTAAAGAACAACTGGAATGGGGCTTAATGTCCACTGTGGTGTTGGTAGCCCCTGTTGATGTTGGACTTTGCTGTTATGTTCTAAATTTCCAAGGCTCCATTCAAGTTTAGAAGCCCAGTTCTGCTTGTTTAGGTGAGCGTATTATTTGGCTCTGTATCTGAGGAACTGATTTGTTCCCATAATTCAGCATATCATCTGAATCTTTTCATTCTAGATGTTTCTGCTGCTTCATCTGATGAAATCTAAGGGTAATGTAGAACCATCAGACAGAAAAGTGTGATTGCTTTGACATGAAAGATCTGCATGTTCAACACAGCTTATAAAGAGGCATTGAGACGTTAATTTAATGAAAGTAAAACTTATATTCAGTGCTGAGACATGACTTCTTTAAATTGAATACAGCAAACTCTACTGAATGACCGGTTTATGTGTGTGTTGTAGGCTTAAGTGACGCTGTATTGCAATGCCTGAAGTGACCTTAAGTGCAGAGCGTTTAGAAAAGGTAATCTGTTGAAACCAGCTTTGCCTCTGAAACCTCTGTGTAGTCAGATTATAGCCTCCATTCCCCATTGCCCTGTATTATGCATAAAGAGACTGCAGATTTGATTTAAGATGCTATTTGGGCCCAAATTGTAGCTTTTATTTTCTGCCTGAGCATATATGACCATAGAATAATGTGTAATTAAGTGATGCATAATAAAATGATGCCCATGGTGCCTTCATATTTGAGATGACTTGATGAAGTTTCATGTTTAAATACGCATCATGTTTTAGTAGAATTATTGTTTTTATGATCTATGTACAGAAGGTTTTTTTTTTTGGCAGTGACTCACATCTGTGGCAGCCAAAAAAAAGTTGCGGATGTTTAGTGCACTGGAGAATTTCTGGCACAGGGGAATTAGTGGTATTCTCAAATGACAAGTCAGTTCAGTGTATCATGTTGTCAGATAAAGATGAGAAAATCTGACTTCTCATGTATTAGAGAGAAAATGCAGACATGCTTGGTATGGGTGACAAACAGTTGCTGAAAAGATAAGAGAACTCAGCTCTGTTGTAAAAAAAAAAAAAAGGTCCTCTGAAGAGGTATCTATAAACATTAATTCATCTAAATAGCCTTTTAATTGCAAGAGTCAAGATGCTGTTTAACTACATAAAAAGTGAAGCAGGTAAATAAAACCAAGCTTAAATTTAGCCCCCTCCCATCTGTTTCTTTAAAAAGGGGAAAACAACAACACCTAGGGAGCGGACTGTAAAAAGTTGTCTTCCTTTCGACTCCCATTCCTCATGCAGGATTTAAAGTTAGCATATTGCAAAGGGTTGTAGTTGACTCAGAGAGGGAAATAGAAATGAAGTGAAAACCAGATTTTTACCTTGAACTCTGAAATGTGGAAGTAAGCAAGTAACATAACAAATGAAAGACAGGCCGTGCAAAAAAAATATCGGCTTGATACATGTGAAAACATTTGCTCCTAAAATGTGATTTTCTAGTGTGACATTGCATCATTGAAAGAGATATCAAGGTGCAAAATGTGTCATAATGACAGCTAGAGTTTAACTCGGCATTTTCAAAGGCCTGTGTTCAGACCAAAACTCCTTATTCGCTTAAAAAGATAAAGTTTCTAGGTATTATTTCATTATATATGCCTCATCTCCTAACAATTAATAAGCTGTGAAGTTCCTAAGTGCTTGCTTTAATAGGAATGTGGAGAGTTAATATACCTTTGCTGCTCTACTAGTAAACAGTTCACAAAATAACCTCTGTAGTACTTAAGTTCCATTTGTGTCACATATACTGTCACCTCACAAATTCTGAGGATTTTTTAAAGCAGAATTCACATTTTTAATGCATTCTTTTTCTTGTCAAAGATATAAATAATTAATAATCTTTCATCAGTATTAAAATATTGTAACAGAAATCAAGCCTCATTCAAGCTCCTTTTATTTTGCCTTTGCAGCTGAAGGCCACAGTCAAAGGGAGTCCATCTTCCCTGTTCTTCAAAGTTGTGCTTAGACCATTCTGCAGTAATACGAAGGACTTACCAAGTCAAGTTGATTTTACATGGTAGTTACCAAGTTGTTTTTTTTCCCAGTAGTAAGACGTAGTGCACGTTATTCCAAAATCACAGTGCATCTTCATATATATGTGAGTTCAAGCAGTACCAACAGTGTTGAGTAAATGTCATAATAAATTAATCATAATAAAAATCTCATCCTAAAAATTAACAGTCTGCTAGCAAGTTAAATGAAACAATTTTATATGTAAAAGGAGTAATTTTTACTTGTGTTTGAGACCTTTGCTTCATGAGCCCCAAACTGCTACCTGTTTTGTGGAGCAAAAGAGTACTTAATGTGTTTGGAAAGAAAATGAAGTGTTAAAGTGTTAAATGAAAGTTAGTTAGCAGGAATAGTGAGATGAGGAGTTTTCCAGTCCGTGCTCTGCTAATTTTTAGAAGGACTAAGCAGTTACATTTGTCACACAGCAAGACTTAGGCATACCTGTAAGTCCTACTTGGAGACACTGTGGTAGAAACAATGGAAGTGTTTTGAGCTGAAATTTGAAACAGGTTTATGGACTCATAGAAAAAATACGGAACCATAATTTGGAAGTATTTTGAGGCAGTTGAACCAGTTCAGCTATGACTTAGTGTAACTACTACTTGAAGCCTCTGTAGTTTCTGTAACATCCCTTCAGGTAGCTTCAGGCTTTCCCTTAGCCTTCTCTTTGCCAGACTAAAGAGGCCCCCAAGCTCTTACACATCAGGAGTTGTGGGAACATGACCATCTTGACAGCTCTGCCCAGTTTCTTAGTGTCCTTGATTTGGGACATACAGAACCAGACACAAAACTGTGGGAGACACAAATCCTTGCAGGCATCAAGCAGAGCTTCGATGTGCTGGTCATGTTCCTAATGTAACCAGGTTACAGTTTGCTTTATTTACTTTGGGACCATTCTGCTGCCTCATGTTTTATTTGGCATCCCCTGTAACCCCTGGGTCTTCACAACAGTGTGTTCCCAGTCTGCACTGGTGCTGAGGGTTATTCTGCTGTAGCTGCAGAATTTGACGCTTACCCTGTTGAACTTCAGGAGACTTTTGTTGGTCCAGTCCCCAGGTTTCTGGACAGCGCCTCTGGACTCCTCTTCAGTATGTCAGCTGTTCCTCCAAATTCAGTGTTGTCTGCAAAGATTAGAAATGCATATTTGCCTTCAGGCTATAGTGGTTTCAAGTACAAACTACATACTCAAAATCTGCTGTTCAGCCAGTCTGAATTGGGCTACCTGTTTTGTTTATGTTTGACTTCTTTATAATATGTAAAGCAAAGATGAACCCTTCATAACTGTGGCTCTGGGAAAATTAAAATTTATTTATTATATATAAAATGCAAAAACTACTTATTTATAAAGGAAAGTTAAAGTCTATATACTTGAAAAATTGCCTAGGAGTGTTGGTTGGCTACTACAAGTAATTGTGCCTTGTAGTGAACACAGTTACAAGTAAATGCGAGTTACTGCAAGTTAATGCAGGTGGATAGAGGATGGCACACCTTTGTCTATACACACCCAACAGCCTTAATTCTGCAGAATCACACTGGGGATGAAAGATGGATTATCAGGTGTAGCCTGAATAGGATTTCAGCTCTTTCTATGCTACATTCCTTATTTAGCTGATGAGAAATGCATCAAGGTTGACTTGCAGCAGCAATTAATAGGAAACGAATGGGTCCAGATCTCCCAGTCATTCTCATGAAAGCCCTACTGAGCTGCTGCCCTGTCTACATGTTGTTGATGTAATCATTTTGGATTTTACTACAGCTTTCAGTGCTGTTTCCATGATTCTATGACATGACCACATTCCCTTCCAGCTAAGCAGGGGAGATTGTGTACTTTGAGCCTTCTCTGACGTGAAGTATGATGAGCCAGAACATGTACTTACAAGCTCTCCTGACAGTTTGGTCATACCCACAGTCTGTCTGTCATGGGCCATATCTGTATTAACTAGAGAGGTAAAAGCCTCTGCCTGAATTAGGTTAATTTATCCCAACACATTGTGGTTTTACTTGTGTATTATTACTAATTTATTTTTTTGGCTTCAGTAATAGATTTTTAGCAACCTGGAGCAAAAGGAAGCTTTTCCAAGACAGATGAATCTATCCTTGCAAAGTTACTTGGTAGCATCTTCCAGTTTTTATCCTTCTAGATCACCTATGGTGTAGACATGTAGGACAATCAAAAGTTCTGCTCATCTAGATGGAGGCATTTAATACTTCTCTAGTGGGATATCACTGCACTGTTTTTCAAGAGATTACCACAGGGGGTGCTATTTACAGGAAAGACAAACTTCAATATAAAAGGGTGGTGGTGGATCAGATGTGTTTCCTTGGATATTTTGCATTTTTCAGCACTAGCAGTTTTTAGTTCCCTCTCTCTGGGCTTTCCTATGCCCTTTTCTGTGGAGGAGTCTGGCTCTGGCTACACATGAAAGTGCTGATGTAGAGTGGGGAAGTGCTTAGTCTGAGAAGGTCTGATACTTAGATGAGATATAGACAGAGCTAAGCATGTCCTGTCTGCTGGATTTATAGCAGATATAAAATTGTCAACAGTAACCAAACTACTATTCATTGTGCCCAGCTGCTTGGTTCAAAGGAGGAAGGAGAAAGACTTTTTTATCTTGTTCTGAATTTTCCTGATAAATATTGCCTTAAGGATCAATTGCTTACTGTATTAATTACTATTACCTCAATAACATTTCATATGATGCTTTTATGTGTTAATAAAATGGAAAGGAAGAATATTACACCTGATAATGCTCTTTTAAATTTTTATTCTTATATGCAGCTTCTGGGAGGAAATAGGATATGGCCAGCAACAAAGCTGCTTTGCTCCATGCCTGCTGATGCAGAAACATCCTTTTCTTGTATTCATTTTATTAAAATATCAGCATATATTCAGTAGTTAAAACTGACAACAGCTTTTGGCTTTTGCATAAGGCACACATTTACTCCATGAAATGTCTCTAAGCTTTAGCCCAGTAAAGTGTGACAACTTCTGAACTATTGTTTTCTCTTCTTCCCCTTTCTTCCACTTTCAAAGGACCAAGTGTAATGGCAAACAAAGTTTCAGGAGAAACAAAACAACCACAACACTTAATAGGAGAGAGATTCTTTCCTCAACTGTGGTCCTTTTGTGACTGGCATCTGTGGGAGTTATATATGCTGATTGAGAGAAATTTCCTTGGTGTAAACACTATAAACATAGGGTATAAAAAGGACCGTGCTGTTTCTTAATGTTGGTGCAAGATGTCAAGTGGAGGCTGGGCTAGGGCACATTGCTGAAGTTTTTCATACTATTGACAGACCATTGCAAAGATTCTTAGTGCCTCTTGACTGTTAAGCAGTCCATAAATAACTCCTAAGTGCACTCAGTTATGCCAAAGGCTGCAACATCCTTGTTACATGCAGGAGCTGGTCAGGAATTGCTTCAAAAATCATGCTGGGTTTTGACTTCTGTTCTCTGTGTCTTCCTTCTGAAGTATCATTGCTTCTTTCATTCCTGTTGGCAAAAGGACTGGCAGCTGATCAGTAGCTCAGTCCTCCTAAGAGTCTGTATAAAATAAGTACCATGAATATCCTGTAATACTGCAGTGGCAGTTTCTCTATAGATGCCTGGTTGGGGGCAGACTGCATTATGCATATGCTCAGGATTTTAGGTGCTGGTTTCCAGTGTGGCATTCATAAATCTGAGCCAAGAGTTCTGGCTGTGTAAATAAAAAGTGCTTGGAGAGTCCAGAATAGGATGAGCTACCAAGCTCAGCAGGAAATCACCCTTAATTAATATGCATGCCATTTTCTGATCAGCATGATTTCTGCCTTAAGCCCAGGGTTTGAAATTATTTCTTAGAGCTGGATGCCTGCATGTTTTCTAAGAAAGTTTGAAACCTTTTTCTTTTCAAATATGAATGGAGGAAGAGGCACAAGTGGGTTACCAACATTGCCTTCCTTGGGTTCATGCAGGAAAGACTTCCAAAAGTCCAAGGTTTTCCTCTGCCTTAAATTGAAGCTGTACTCTCAAACCAACCATAGGATATAAGACCTAATATATATATGTTCATAGTGTGTTAGGTAAAGCATATTTTTTAAAGGTGGAAGGTTTAAGATCTAGCACTTTTTCCTATGGCTACTCATTTGTTTTATGCAATGACTGTTTAATACAGAATTATAGAATTCGTTGGGTTGGAAGGGACATCAAAGGTCATCTAGTTCCAAGCCCTCTGCCATGGGCAGGGACACTTTCCACTAGAACAGGTTGCTCAAGCCCCATCTGATATAAAATATATCTCAACAGAAGAAGTAAGAGGTGTTTCAGTCCTCACATGAAAAATACAAAAATCTGATTTGAGTATGTTTTGGAGAAATTTTGTTTAAATCCTTTAAATCCTTTCAGGTAGAGGATAGCATTTGGTTTCTTTTCACATTCACACTAATGTGTGTGTGAAATATGTGAAAGGCACTTTCACATATTTGCCATGTGCTTTGTGTTGGATTCTTTCTCCCAAGAATTCCTTTGTTGCCTGTGTGTACAGGGCACATTCAAAACAGGGCCTAGAAGAGCCATCCCCTCAGAGATACCAGTAAGAGTAATATATGAATTTGGTTAGTAAGCTGCCTGAGAGAACTAAGAGAGTTCTGGATCTGGGCTTAAGCTAAATGCATGCGGAACTTAGAAGGAAAAAAAGGTTGTATTTCTCCAGAATCTGGCATCTGGTGAATGAATCCATGGGAGGTAGGCTTCCTGCAATCACCTCTGCATATAAACCTGATTTCTTTCCTCCCCTGTGGATTAAGGATCAGTCAAGATCTTCATGGTCAGCAGAGGGGTAAACCTCCCTGGGAGTTCAGTGGGCATTCTTGATTTGGGGACATAGCATGTGCAACTGTATCGAGTTGACACAGATCCTTGCATCCCTGGTGAAATGTATCCCAAGGACTTGTTTGTACTTCCCATGTGCCCTTCATGCTGGAGACCTGCAGATTGTGTGCAGAACCTGACCCCCCTTTCAGTTTCTGTCAATATGACTCTTTACCTAGTCCGAGAGATGGTTATTAAGCAGTGAGAGCAAAGCACTCCTCCACTTTGCACACAGTCAGATCCTGCTTGTGGGGGAAGCAAATGACTTGCAATTTAATCCAGCGAGTGGCATTTTGCAGAAATCTTTTGTCTTTAAAAGATATATTTCTTTTTGAAAAGAGAAAAAGTCTTACTTGCCTTTTTTATTGAGCTTCCTGTAAATATGTGTCTCTTGGGAGCATTTCACTTGTTTTTGGGATGTTGCCCAAACACAGTTGATTGAATGGGGGATTAATAGTTTAATTAAGAGTATTGAGGTTTAAGACATGGAAAGTAGCCTTTTCTTTTGAAGATTTTTCCTCCTGATTTGTGCTGTCAGATTTTCTCTCTCCAAAACCATATTTTCAGTGCATATCTATTGCATCATCTCACTCATTCAAATGTTCATCATAGTTTTTTGAAGTAATACTTGACGACTGTAACATTCAGATTGTGATTTACCCAGCTGTGCCCATGTACTGTAATGTACTGCTTCAGAACATCAGTATCATGTTAACTGCATTGTCACTTTTGTATGAATTTTACTAAAAAAAGCGCTTAAAGGCTGTGCAGAGGTTAATGATCACTTGTAACTACAGCAATCATGCAGAATTCTAGTGGGTTTTGTGGAAATCTTTATCTGAAATAGGGCTATATTGAACAGTTTGTGCACCATTTTAATTTTGCCATCTGAGTCTGCAGTTTTATGTCAGTCTTACATGAAGACTCAGTTGAATCCTTTTGTTTTAGAGAGGGTCTGAACTGATCCTATCACTGCAGTGTTTTTATCGATGCTCTACATCCTGTGCATTCCTAGGTGAAAATAAATAACTGCATTAGTAGGTTCATCACTAGAGGGATTAACCACAGATATCTGCTAATCTTAGTAATACCAGATTTAAAGCCATATATGATATCTATAAAAGCAAGCTAAAAACTCTAGAGTACATTTTGGCCCTAAAAGCTTATAGACTAATGATGCTGACAATGTAGCCTTCAATTTGTGATATGTGGGCACCACAATCTGCCTGCAAAATGCATACTGTTGATTTGGGGCCATTTTAGTAATTTTTGCTAAACTGCGAAATTGAAGGATTAGTGGCATTTCACCAGCCAAGAAGCAAGGCTTTCCAAAACTGACTTAATTTCCTCTGCATCCTTCACTGACATTAGAGAATACTAAAAGCCTTTTTCTCCAAGGCGTGAGGAGACTGTCACATGCCTATTGGCCCTTCTGTGGTCAAATGGAATTTTTTAATTACAGGTCTTAACAGTTGTGTGTTTAGGTGGCAAGGTGCATTTTTAATTTGGTAGTCTTTCCCTCTCGGATTTTCTCCTTGGGACAAAAATGCTTTGATGAAAGTAACGTTAGGTAGGATAATACAGGCAAACAAGTACTTAAATCATATGAGTGTTTAATTGTAAGACATTTGTAAATAAAGGGATTTAGAGGCGCTTATTAGATTTGCAACCAACCTGTTTCTAAGAAACTTGCATTGAAAACCTAACAAGAACACAAATGGCAGGTCACTTCCATTATGAACTTATTTTTACATACTCATCAAATTCAAACAGTGTCTTTTCAGGGCTGAAAGCTTTCATGCATGGTTTGTAATTATCATGAAGTTTTTCATTAAAAGTAGGGGCTTATTTGGTAATTTTGGGGAAAAATAAATAAAACCAAATAAAACAAAAATTTTAAAGTCCTCTGAGAATAGCATAAACCACCATTTCAGACTTTGTATCTAAGAATTTTGTACCCGTTGAAACATCGTGAAGTCCCCCTGTCTGACAAGATGCAGAGGCTGCAATTCAGCCTTCTGCTGGGATAGAGAACTGGGGAAAAGCTGTATGTTTCCATAAAAAGATAGCTGCGGGGATGAGTGTAGTAGATCAGCTGGTTTAGGATATGTATCTTGTCAAAAAGGAAAATGGAACTTGCATGAGTGTTGTTGCATAACAGAATGCCTTATGTCTTTTTTAAGTAGGAACTGCTAAGCTAATTTAATTGCTACCTTTTAAAATTTGTTTTATTCTATATTTGTATTTCTATGTTAAATGTAAAGAATAGAATAGAAAATTACCTTTATAATTATATCTGAGTAAATACTTACTTGCCTTGCTGAGGTTTCATTGAACTGTTTTGTGTGAGCTTTTCAATATCTGGTGTCTGTTCTGTGTTGGAGGTCAGAGAGGTTTCTCTCAGAGCTGATGTGCAAAGAGGACTCTTTCAGCACCAGACACTCTGGTAGTAGCTGCCACAGAGAAACTCAAGTTGAGAGCTGGATCAGGAGAAAATGGGTTGCTAGATTGTTCTGATCAACCTTGAATTTAAAATGAGCTGCTTGAAGCTCCAACAAACAAGACAATTTCTTTGGCTGGAAAAGGACTGGGAAATTCAATTTATTAACTTATAAAAATGTAAGATCTCAGACCAGGAGTACAAGAGCAGATTCCATAAATCATCTATTGCAATTGCATCTTTATTTAAGGTGCCAAGATACCTTTAAAAATATAGCACCCAGAATATGTGTGGAAACATCATTATGTTGTGTTATTTGATCTATAATACTACTTTGTTAAATCTTCACAGCTTCTTCTAGATTAGTCTCTATTTTCTACTGCTCAGATCCATTTTATTTTCTGTAGTAGATTGCTCTTTGGGTTCTAATCATATATGTTATAGCTTTGAAAATTGGAGTAGCTGGTTTTAATTAAGTCCAAAGGAAAGAATTGAAAGAGCATGTCAAAGCCAAGATCTTTCTCCTTTCCAAAAGTTCATTTGGTTGAATTGCCCACAATTTAATTAAAACAACAATAAAAATACTCCATATTTTTACAGGTTTATTCCCTTTATTATCTCATTGTATGTCAGGACCTTAGAGTTTATGCAAATATGTAAGAGTACTTAGTTACGTACTCAGTTACTCAGTAAATAGTGACAGAATCAGACCCGTATCTGTATAATGAATGCTTATCCTACAGAGATTTAAGATATAAGTTGATTCCCTTAACTTAGAGATTTTATACTCGATTTATACTTGATATACCTGATGTTGAGGGAGAGGAATGAGGAGAGAGCATTACTCAACCACTTCTTGTAACTGAAATAGCATTCTTGTCTGACTGGATTTCTTGTGTCCCAGACAACTGATCCTCGAGCTGAGAGTCTGGTGGACCATTCAGTGTTGTTTCACCTGTCCCTTTTGGCTCAGTGTTATGCAAAAGTGGATGACCAGCATTATCCCTGCAATGCTTGCAGCATTTTGAATCCTCCCTGATAATTTGGGTATTACAATGAATGTTGAAGGTAATAGACCAGGCCAAGCAAATTCAGTGTTGTGTTAATGATTTACACAACCTCATCGCATGGACCAATAGCTTCACACAAAAAATGAAGTCATTGGGGGCATCACCTAATACAGCCTTCTGTGCCAAGCTGAGTAATTTTGGAGCTGGATCAGGTCACTCTGAAGACTTTTTTTTTTTTAATGGGGTGTGGGGTTTTTATAGCAAACCAATTTTGATTTTCCAGTACAAATCTGAATATAAATCACAGTGTGAAATTTATTTTTCTGTATTAAATACACGTCTTTTATCACAATGTCAAGAGAATAAATCTAGAAGTGATTTTGGCACTAAAAGATACTCAGATAATATACACTGAGAATAGTCTCTATCTGCTGCTGAAGTCTCTCTCATTGCCCAGAGTGGTTCTTGGGATTTCTTTCCCTGTGAAGATTTTTATCAGTGAACATTTCTTTAACTTGCTGTCTACTGAGACTTCAGCTCCCTGTCCCCTACTCCCATTCTGTTAGCTCTGAGCAGGTTGAGCAGATTCTTACTATGTTTGCAGTTTTAGAAAAACCAGACACTAAGTTTTCACTTTCACTTTGTATTTGCCTAATAAGGAACTTGGTGCAGCAGTAGACTGAACAATCCTAAATGTTAGAAAAAAACGTATAACCCAAGCAACACCCCAAAGCAAAACATCAGCAGTTCACTTTCAAGGTTAGTTTAAAGACTGCATGCAAGTAAACTTGTTAGAACCTAGCCATCTGTATACTATTAGGTGCATATATGACAAAAAAAAGGTAAATAAAAAAGCTGTCAAATGACTCTTGAACGTTCAAACAGCTTAAAAGCTCTTTGTGTGGTAATGTTGGCACTGCTCCTAAGTGACCAGATGGAATTTTATTAACAGCCAACAGGACAAGGGCTGAGATTTTGTTTCTTAACTTACTATTTTTGAAACGTGTGTAGAGGATGTGTCAGAAAGCTTGATGTACTTTCCTACTACGCAAAATTACACATATACCTTCCCTTAATGCAGAGATGAAGACTGCTTCAGAGGTTGTCATTTCTGTAAGGCAGAAGAGAGTTAAGAGATGGATGGTAATTTAGGTATCACAACTTTTTAGTGAATTTCAGAAAGGTGTTTTTATATACACAGTTTGTGGTCATATTAAAATTAGAACTTGGAAACAGGCTTTCTAATAAATAGACTTTATGAATTTTATAAAAAAGAATAAAAAATACCAAAGTATTAAAAGAGACTTGATTTCTGATATCAGTAACCACTGATAGTAGTGATGTCAGATTTAAGGATTCTGGTAAATGTATTAAGACCATGTGAATTTATGTGACTCCTCCTTTTCTGGCATCATCATGGATTTATTTATTGTCACTAAGAAATACCTGAAAACTGAGAATCTCAATTGTCTCCAGTAAGTCACAGGATGATGATTAATCTTACAGGGAGCAGCTGAGGGACCTGAGGTTATTCAGTGTGGAGAAAAGAATGGTAAGAGGAGATCATATCACTCTCTACAACTCCCTGAAAGGAGGTTGTAGCAAGGTGGGGGTTGGCCTCTTCCCGCTGGTAACTGGGACATGGGGAAATGGACTCAATTTGTGCCAGGAGGCTCAGGATGGATATTATGAAAAATTTCTTCACAAAGCAGGAAAAGGCTCCCCGGAGAAGTGATACAGTCACCATCCCTGGAAGTGTTCAAAAAATGAGTGAATGTGGCACTTTTCAATATGTTTTAGTGGGCTTGGTGGTGTTCAGTCAAAGGGTAGAGTTGATGGTCTTGGAGGTCTTCTCCAGCCTTTATGAGCCCATGATTCTATGACCTTCAAACCAGACAGCTTAGAAGAAAATAAACAAAACCTGTAACACTCTGTGGACTCATGGTTCACCCTATTCCTTTCAGGTGCTTTGTTTCCATATTTAAGTTTTCAGGGAACTCATGGTAGCTGGAAAAGTGCTGTGTTGTAGGAGATTAGTATTTCATGACATCTGACAGAAGAACACTGATGTGACATACAATTAGAGCTAGCAGTACCAATTTTGAGCCTGGGTATCTTACCCAGACAAAATTCTCACTGTTGCTGGTGAAAGATGTGCCTGAGGGCTTTATACAGAATCAAATCCTGTATTTGTTCAGTAACTCAAGCTGGTATCATAAGTATGGTTGTGACAGATGTTGCACTGTCTACTTGCATTGTACAGTTGATAGACACTTACTTGCAGGGGGTAGGCCAAAGACCAGAACTGGAGCTTGTTGAAGTCAAAGAGAGTTTTTCTCAGTCCTGGAACTTTGTATCCTCAGCTTTGTATTGCCTGATTTTAATTTATTTATTTATTTATGTGTTTATTTTTAGGCTCGATAGGAAGACAAGTCTGCTCGGACTAACTTGTAGCATTACATATGTGTTATTTTGTTGCTTAATAAACCATATTTTGTATAGAACATGGGAAAAGTACAGGGGATTGGCAGCCTCGTTAAATTATGCAACAAAAAAAAATCAGTGTTCTAATATAGTAAGAGAAATAATTTAATGAAAAACTAAAAAGCTCTTTAGGAGAGTGTTTTCCTCTTATTTGTTTGAGTAATGTCTAGGTTGGCATTTCTAGTCAGCTCAACTTGAGTCACATTAGGATTAAGACTTTTAGAGTAGGTACAGTCAGAAAAGGTTAGACACAGTAGTGTAGGCAAAGATCATCTCAAAGAAAAGGTAAAGCTGAAAAACCTTGATACATTTAGTTTTAAATGTGCTGTTTCTAGACTGTACTGTTTCTGTAGTTTAATTTTCTTCTGTTTGTTTTCTAGCACCTGTTCTCTGTTCTTGCTGTCATGACTTGACAAAGTGACTCTTGCTTGCTAGATTAAAAGTGCTTCAGGCAGAAATCATCTGGAGGAGCAGACAAGGAAAAGAAAGAAGACAAAAGAACATAATAAAACACCTCAAATAAATCAAAAAAGAGAGATTCAAGCCCTGCTAGCTACATGTGTGTGTGCGTGTGCATAGACACATGCAACTTGTCTCTTCTATACTGCTCCGTATGGTTAGATGTAACACAGCATTGTAGGGAATGATAGATTTGATTAGTATTAAGGTTATTCCCTTTTCTCCAAGATCCTGTTTCAGTCATTCACTGACTCTTCAGGAAGAGCTATATTCTATTCCAAGTGTCCATTTTAATTTGCTTGATGAGTTTTTGTTTTAGTATGAGCAAGAAATGGGTTTGGACTATTGTCTGAAGTAACAGTAGTCATTTAAGATACTATTTTGGTCCTGTTGTTTTTCCCCCACTAAAGTTTTTTCATTCTGTGCATAGGGTGGGCAGTAATTTGGAATAATCTGGTGGAGGAGACCTTCTTGCCTATTATGTTGCAGTACCTTGAAGCCATGTCATAAACTAAGGAGGGGTAGGCATGTATAGAGAAGCATTTACAGCTGAATGTTCCCACAAAGAACTGGATTCCCTTCTGCCCCATGTGATACCTGATGCTTTCTTGATATCTACCCATGATGTGTTGTGATCTGCTTTAGAGAAGTACTGAGTGTCATCTGTACCTGCATCTGGAGACTCCTAAAGAATCCAGACTGTGCAGTAGTTCTGGAACTAAAAATCTCATGTTGGGAACCCCACCTCCCACACAGATGCTTTTAACCCTAAATTTTCAGTTCTCCCATTCACTTACACAGTGCATCGCTTCACTCGTACTTTCTAAATACATTCTGAAAGCAAGCACATTCATGTCTTTGAAGCATGATGACATCATGTAATGATAGTAACTTTATGATTGCCAGTGAGAAACGAAGTGATCCTTCCTTTTTTAGTAGTACCTAGTAAACAAAAGGAGAACCACTTGCCAAGAAGGAGGATATGAGAAGACATTCAGCTGTTCTTTGACAGAACATTTGTCTTGAAACAGAGAGGTGTCCCTGGGATAAAACAGTATTCTTCATGTGTACATCTTGGCATGCACTGTATTGTATGGTAAATATTTTACATGGTGAAATATATGTGGGTTGATTTAATTCTGAAACTCTGTGTGTTTAAAACCATTTTGATACTATGACTCAGTGAAGATCAGACACCTGGAGAAAAGAAGCTATATGAATATATGATGTGCAAATACAAATGCAGTCTTGTCAATTAAATTGTAATTTTTTACAAATTGCTAGCCATTTTGATGGTTTTTTAAACTACTGTTAGTAATAGAGTATCAGAAAAGATCTTTCCATAAACTGAGAACCAAATTATTTGAAATAGTTACTTTTTCTGTCATTAGCTGATTTTTAAATCAAATTTATCCGCTACAGATTCCCCTTATCAAGCAATTTTCTATTAAATGAAAAATCTATTTCATTCTTCTTCTAGGACTGGTTTTAAGCAAAATCTTTTAGGACTTTTTGTTAAGCAGTAAAGTTATGTTGATTTCACTGAATTTTGATTGGTTTCTTTAGACCTTAAGATAATTCCAGATCTGCAGCGTTTAATTTTGAAATATAAAGATTCCTAAATCTGTACCATGTTTTCCTGGAAAAGACAAAAAAAATCTTCCAAGGTTCTGCAAAATCTTCTGAAATGTCATTCTTACAGTCTAGCCTTTGCAATTCATGATTTAAGTAACAGAGGATCATTAATGTGCAGAAACCAATTACAGCAACTACAGATCCATATAGCTTGCCATAGTCTAAGTGTTTTTTATACTGGAATCTATTGTTTATCTGTGACTACTGTAAAAAGAATACATGAAATTATTTTTGAAGATATCAAATGTCCTCCAAGGGGGTGGAGGGGAAAGCAAATAGAAAATTCTGCATTGCCAAGAGGTTCCAAGTGTACCTACTGCTGGCTGATGCCACTTTTTTTAAGTTTGTATCCTGATTTTGAATACAGGTCGACTAAGTAGCTGTTAGTGTGTCTAGACTGACCTGATAATTACAAAATCTAATTAGGTAGCTTAGTGCTCAGGTGGCAATGAGTCAGGGTGTGTCAGTATTTTCAGGTAATAAAAATGAAGCTCCATGTCAGAAGAACAGATGCAGAAGCAAGTGGATAAATGAAAGAGTAACAAGTCTCTAAGACCAGATGGCATATATCTAAGATTCAGAAAGTGTGTAAGAATGAAGCAGCTGAACTGATGTCAAAAATAGACACTCTCATTAAAATTAGTTACTATGCTAGAAAAGTAGAGCAAATGTACCTAAGTAAAAAACAGGTTGCAGAAGGAGCCCTGCAGTTAATGATCCATCATTATGTCCCTAGAACTAGAAAATTTGTTGGGGAAAAAAGCATTTAGCCACCTCAATGAACATGGTAGGACAGAAACAAACAGGGCTTCTGTTTTTTAAAAAAAAAAAGTTATATCCTGATTAGGATGTTAGTCTTGTCTGTCTGTACCAGGCCTTGTGGCATTACTGATCAAAAATTAATTCTTCACTGCTGCCCTCTGACAGCATATAGGTACTTCCTGATTAGATGCCAGGTTTAAAAATTTCCTGGATGGGCTAGGAGCAAAGAGTTGTCTCTAATGATGGGTTTTGGATGGCTTTGCAGAAAATATTGTACACTTGGGAGTGCCTGAGGGCAGCTGCTACAAAGAAAGAAGGGGATGGAGTATTTTTTGGCAATGGGCTAAACGTGAGAACAAGATTCTTCTGTCCTCAGTAAACTCTGTATTTGGAATATTTTGCATGTCAATGTGAACATTTGTATGGGACTAGGTATCTTCTGAAAAATTATCCAAGAGGAAATGTCTCGATTTATATACGTTCAAAAAGGACCCATGCTGCACATTTCTGCTAACTGTCGGAGTTTGGATCTTGTTNTAGCTTTATTTTAGATATTAGTAAAGAACTGTTATTCCTATTCCCATATCTTTGCCTGAGAGCCTCTTGATTTTAAATTTATAATAATTCAGAGGGAGAGGGGTTGCAGTTTTTCCATTCCAAGGAAGGCTCCTGCCTTCCCTAGCAGACACCTGTCTTTTAAACCAAGACACCAACTTATTCAATGTCGTGGGAGCTAAAGGGCTCTCACCATTTTGCACCAGTTTTCTGTTTTCTTTGGGGAAGGGGCATCTGGGGTCATTAAAGACCAAAGTTGTGCTACAGATCTCACCAGTTGCTGGGCTTTCTGCTGCAAAAAGTAATTCAGGCCAAATATATAAATCTCACCCAAATGGATTATGTGTCTGATCTTTGTGTCAGGCTCTCAAATAATATCACTTCCGAATACATTTTTCATCAGAAACAACTGTGGTGATCCTAGGGTGGATTGCCCCTATGGGTTACTTTGGACTGAAATTCTAGTAAGTTCAAGTCTGTACAAGAAAATGAAGTAGCTTCTGCAGTCTAGCCCATGTGCATGTACACACATTTTAAAGAGATTTATGCTATTATAACTCAAGGAGATGCATGAAATGGCACCATTCCTTCTGATCAGTTTGATGTCTCATTGTTTCCTGAGAGGCAATGGAACAGACTCAAAAGGCTCTGATGTTAATACAGCCACCATCCCTGTAATAGCAGAACTGCTCGCACTTCTTATCTGGTCAGCATGTCCCAGTATGTCCCATTTCAATATCTATTAATTTTGAATTCCTTATCTGTTAAGTTGCGTGTATAATGCAATAGTCTTGTTAATAACAACAGTCTATGAAGTGTCAATCAAAAGATACAGTCAATGTTAATGATATGTTCAAAATCCTAATTTTGTAGAGAAAATATCTATACTGGAAAAAACGTTGTAAGATGTTTGGAAAACAAACAATCCAGACAAAAGGTGGTCATCTAAGTACTCAGCTAAGACATTGTAAGTATTTTATTAACATCAGTCTTGGAATAAGGCTTTTCCTGTGATTTGGGTCAAGATGCTGTGGACTCAGAGCAAAATTGACAAGTTGGTTCTTACCCTCAGAAGCTGCATTACTAGAAAGACAATTGGGTACCTTGTCAAACTTTTTGCAGTCTAACCAGCATTGCTGTGGCCCTGACCCTAAACAAAGCTGATCGACTACCGAATTTTTACTAGATGAAAGAACAGTTCTTTTGGATAAAGCAAGTCAGTGACTGCAAATACGAATGAGTCACAAAAAGCTCTCAGAAAAAGAGTACAGTGAAATGAAATGGAATATTAAAACATTTACTACTGTTAGTTTCTGATTAATTTTCTCTGTAAAAATGCCTGCACAAGAGATAGCAAAAGGTTGCAAGACATAGTAGTAATACTGTGCTACCAAAAAGCAATGTGGGCAAAGTATTTAAACCGCCTCATTTTTTATGAGTGTTTGTGCAGGAGTAGTTATTGGGGAAAATAATGTGTAACCATAGGTGGAATGGGCCAGACAGGTCTGACAGCTCTTGGCAGACTCCACTTCCTAACTTACCAGTTTGTAACATTAGGATATATAGGATTAAGGTGAGTGGGATTTTTGTCCAGATAAGATAACTAATTTTTCTGGATGCAATACAGTAGGCCAAGTGTATGTATGAGAGACTCTCTGTACTTGGGGTCATCAACAAAATAGTTGATACTTTTGTTAAACTTCAGACTTCATGCCACACAAATTCACAGTGTGATACATTGTTGACTAACTGTATCATAGGGAAGATTACTAGCCAATTTTTACCTCTACCGTCCTGATCTTGCCCCCTTAGATGTTCTAATGTGAGCTTTCACATGACTTGCACGTTGACAAAATGTACCTATTCATATTTCTCTGATACTCAGCCAAAAAGATTCCTTATATTGCTTATGTTTGATGGAGTTCTATTGCTGAGACTCTGATCAGCCTATGCAGCAACAAGCCTATTGGAAAAAGCTTCTACAGAAGGAGAGGAGGAGACACAAAAGTAAGAAGGATCACAGGAAAACAACAGGGGTTTTGTACCTGGAAGAGAAGCATTTGCAGCTTCTTCCCTAAACAACGGGTTTAGGGCAACTGTGAAACAGCAGGAGTCGGGAAGCCTTGTGTGATTATATGGTGAGAGCCCTCTACAACACTGCAGCACTTCTTCCTGAATATCCCTGTCAGTGTCATCTCAGACTATAAGGGTTTGTTCTTTCCAGGAGAAGAAAAGAAAAAAAAATCTAAAAGAAAACAAAACCTCTGAATCCGTTGAAGATGTGTTTGTACATGTCCAAGATTCTTGGGTTTCAAAACTGTCTCTTTCAAGGTATCAACTCAGTTTAGAAAGAAGATGGACTAGGACAGAAAGAACCAAAGTAGACTAAAAAGCTCTTTTTTGAAGGATGGTTTCTTCCCTCTGTGCTCTTGGCCGTCTGACATTGTGTCAAGGGATCTGTTGTTTCTACAGTACTCGTATTATGGTTTCTTCTTTAGCACAGAGTGATTAAGTATGAAGCTGCAAGAAGTCTAGAGTTGTAGGCTTATTAGAAAATCAAGGATTACTGTAATTTATTTTAGAAACACCCTTTATGCACATGATTTCTAAATTAGTATCTACTGTTATGTTATTTTAAAATTGCAGCATCCAAGTATACCTAGTGGAATGGCAATTTGGCACACAGTTCATACTTATGAACATAGGTTCATAAGATATTTTAAAAGCAGTATGGCCACAAGTACCATGGTCACAAGTACCATTGCCACAGGGAACCACTGATACTTGAAGTGTGTCTAAAGTTGCAGTTAAATGTTCATGTATGTCAGTAGGATGTGCACATGCTTGGTACCGTGAAAAACTGAGGTTTTTGTCCTAGGGAATGAAATATTTGAATAGTCACATTTGAAAAAAAATGCCTAAAATGCATAATTTTGCATATCATCTGTAATTGTGTAGTATTAGAATAGTGGACTTTTGCCAGAATAACTTCACATGGCACTGAGTAGAAAGAGGAGGTAGGAAAATAGACTGGGGAGACTTTCCTAACTCTATTGCAGGCTCTGATGTGGCATGGAGTGAAAGAAATAAGAAGTATTTGATATAAAGCACTCATCTCTGCACAGAAAAATGATATAATAAGTGGGATCTTGTGATTTATTAAGCACAAGTGAAGTAGAAGTGGCTGTAAGAGAGAAATAAAGTCTGGGTGTGCTCTCTGACAATAGCCTTTGTTCACAGTCTGCAAAATCTGGTGTGACAATGAATTTCTTATCTTTGCATTTTCATCTTCCCCAGATTATAGGAACCCTTGCTTTTCATATGTATAGTAGATTGAGTCTTCTTACTGTAAATGTTGCTATAGCTTCAAAGTGTGTGAATATACAAGGAGATGAGGTGCCTGTAAGGAAGGAAGAGAATTAGTGCTATATTAGCAGAAAACTGAAGAGAAGAATATGAGAAGGAGGCAGGTGAAGAAGGTATAAGAGGAGGTGGAATGCACAATGTTAAATTGTAGTACTGGGGCTGGTCATTGAGTACCCTACACCTGTGTCTTTTGACAAATTCCAGTAGTATCTCCTGAATAATGTATTTAAGCAATGAGACTTTGCAGTGCGTGTTCAACTTCACTGTTGGCTAAATGTGATTCAGGAAAACTGCTGCAGTAAGCAGCAGTAAGAGAGTGATGTGAGTATGAGGGGAAATAAAATTTAGGGGTTTTTTTCCCTGATAGCTTGTTCCAGAAGGTGGCAGTTCAGCATAGTGAGGGGGTAGTAGGGAGGAAGGTTTTTGAGATTTCGAGGAGCCATAACCAAGTGTGGTTGCCCTAAAGGCTTTTGCAGAGTTGCCAGCATGCTGCTGGCTGGCTGCATTTAGGAGTACTGACACTCCTGGCTGTAGTGTTGATAAGAACGTGTTCATTACTGAATAGACAAATAACAGCCTGATCACAGAAACATATAAGCAATTTCATATATAAATACTGAGCACTTCAAAAATTAAGTATCTTACCTTTATCTGTATGGGATACTGAACTACAAAAGTGTATGCTAATAAAAATTGGAGGTGGAACAAAAGCCACAGCTTTGGCTGAGAAGCAAAGCAGCTCCAGGAGTCAGATTCCACCCTCTTCATGGGATGCCTGCTGTGTCTCCACTCCTTTCCTTTGCACCATCCCATACGTAGGCAAGTGAAGAGGAGGCAGAGCACAGCAGGTGCCAGCTCACCTATCAAGGAGGCTTCCTACACTAGTAGGAAGCTCTGAGGCAGCACTGGCTGCCAGTCAGGCTCAAGAGGTATGAGTGATGCATTGAAAAGAAACTGCACCTATGGCTGTGGTGGGCTTGGGTCAAGGCTCTTCGATCAGCCACTGGGAACAAGAGACAGCGAGACACTATTTAACATTATTTGTTTTGAGTAACACTTTCTGCTTACTGTCAGAGTTGGCATGGAAACTGAATCAGCGCTGGTTTTTAAAAGAATAGTGCATTTGGAGTGAGGTTAGTCATCAGTGGGCTTACCAGAGGCTCAGGCTGCAGCTGCCAGCACTTAAACCTTGCTCATGAATAGATAGAATTCTCAAAATGGTAGCAGTCATACTGCCCCAGCCTTTACTGGAAAAATAGGTGCTTTTGAGAATGATGTCATTTGCACTTGGGTGGCGGTGGTTTGTGTTTTTTTTAAAGAGGGAAGAGTTAATTATCTGAAATCCACAACAGAGCGTTCTTATTTCAACAAGATGCCATGTGTTTTTAGGGATCAGTTGAATTTAGAGAGTTAACACAATTCATGATTGTAGCACAATGTGACACGATGCTTGTAACATTGTGGTAGAAAGCAGCATAATTTTTAAAAGGTTCTAAGCTTAGCACTAGGCATCTGTGAATAGTCGAGATGGAAGCCTACACAGCATGCAGAAATTGGCATTTTCAATTTCTTTGCCTCTATTGATGAAGAAGATCAAGATATGCTTATTTCTATTCTATTTTATTCCCACACACAAGGGGAGAAGCAACGAAATGGCTGCTGGTTTTCTGTACCAGTGAGGCTAAGAAAATACGGATGGATAAATTGCTGTTCAGTGGCATTTTATAAAGCACCTGCTATGGCATCCTGTTCTCGGACACAAGATGATAAATGTATATATAAATTTGAAAAGTTTAATTTTGTCTATAACCTTTGACTCATGGCTTTTTGTATGCTCAGAACACATACCATACATGTCTTATTCATTGATACAGGAACTGTTTACTTTATGCTAACTATGTACATTCAAGACTATACCACTGTTCCCAAGTTGATGAGGACACTGATTTCTTCTTCCTTTGTGTTTATCAAGCAGATAATTTAAGTGAAGCCCTGAAAAAGCTGAACATAACATCCACTGACAGCACATCTGATAGCTTGGAGGGATGCTTGGACTGTCTGCTTCAGGCTCTGGCACAAAACAGTAAGTTGTATGGACCTTTCAAATTTTAAATCATGTAAGATCAGTGAATTAAAATGTGGCAGAAAGACTGACTCAAGCACTAGGCTGCTAAATTGGCTCAATTGAGTTTTGGGGGTTTTTAACCCATATGTATGTAACATTCCAGTAGAAACAAAGACAGTGGCAGGTGAATATTTGAATACCTGAATATTTGAATACCTGAATATTTGGAAGAGCTGTAGTCCATTCCTTTTTCCAAGATGAAGTAGAACACTTACTTTTTAAACTGATCATTCAAGAAAAAAAAGAACAGAGATAGAGGAATAAGCCTGATAAGATGGGGAAAAGGATAAGGGAGATGCTTGCTAATTCTGGTTGAAAGAGCATAGTTTCCCATTAGTAATGTATTTCTCCTCACACTTCTGATCACAGATTTCTTAATTCCAGGAGTTTCAATTAGCAGAACTAGGCTGGATATCCAAAGATGGTCCAAGTTTGATATGTAGAATGTAACAAAAATAACATCAGAGTGGAACAAGATATCATTTTCACCAAAAACTTCAGAACGCTTGTCCCCACTCCACATAGACAGAAAGGCAAGTTAAGTGAAGATGACAGTTCGTAAGATTTTTCTGAGTTTAACTTTCTTAGTGCTTCAGATTGTGCCAAAAGAAAAAAATATATATAATTTCAGGTTGATAAACTTCTCAGGATAGGTACAAGCCGTGATTAAAAATTCTGTATTTAAAAAAGAGTTAGTCTTTTGGAAATATCAATACACTCAAAAGTACATACTATTAGTAAGTCTTGTTTTTTTTACATGATGATATTCTACAAATCAAAGCCTTCTGGATTAGTTGGTGTAAAATACTTGATGAGGTTTTTCACAACTGAATATAAGCACCATCCATAGCAAGTCAGAAATGGATTATAACAGCATCTGCATTTCATAGTAGTCTGTTTTTAATTCTCATTATTTTAGAAGGAGATGATTAGCCAGAAAGTAATAAAATCTTTTCTGTTTAGAGCAACCATTTTTTGGAAGGTGCTGGATTTATTTATAAGGTATATCCAATACTTTAATCCAACCTCCAGTTGCATTTATTTCCACTACTTTTAAGCCTAATACTTAAACAATAAGTACTAAAAAGAAGATAATTTGAAAAGTGACAACTTACTTGTGTAAATAACAGAGTTTGCTATTTTGCCTATGAAGGTCACATACCTGTGTCACAGAACAAGTCTAGCAGATGCAAAATAATTTTAGCAATGTACAGCAAACTTACTGATGCTTCCTTGCAACCAGATGACTCTCTTCTGTCTCAGTCTAGGGCTTTGCTCTTCCTTCCAAAATCTTTTCTCCTCTAGGTTTGTGGCTGCTAGATAGATAAACAGATTGTTAAGATTTTGACCTCTCTCTTTGGGGTAGTGCTAGAAAATTTCTTCTCTTCACAATTTCCCATGATCTTTGTGTGTAAGTCAGTGACATGGATATAGCCCTGCTGAGCTGCCCCATGATACATATCTGCACATATTTGCAGTTGTTCAAGGTTGAGGACAACTAAAATAATGCAGTGAAAATAGATTGATCAGATAGGACAGGTTTTTTAAACAGCTTCTTGGTAATTTAGGAACCAGTATATCAATTCCCTTTCAAGGGAACTGGACACTTCCATACCTAAGTTTTGCCAAGTCTCTGAACAATGGGCTGTAGTTCTCAAGGTCATCTGATGGTTTGGGGAACAGACTTATGGCTTGAGATAATTTTATGAGAACAGCAGTACATTCAAGACTTCAGAGATTGAGGTAAATTGCATATAGTAGATTGATTCAACAAACAGATACAGAATCAGCTTTCTAAACACTTTCTCATAGTTCTCATCCATCCAGTTAATGTCTTAATATTGATTTGACTGATTGATTTTAAATTATAGTGTATATTATCATATATGTGATACCTAGTTATGAGAGACAAACTGTACCTTTGTGTCTGTGTATGAATTATTATACAATAATAAGAAATCAAATTGTTTATATGAAAGTATATGTTAATCGCAATGCAGAAATAATTCGAATAATATTTCACAAATAGTTATTCTGCTCTCTTTTAGTATATTTCCATGTGTATGATTAAATTAATGAAGTATACGTTTAGATTATAATTCAGTAAATCATCATATCAGAGTAATGTGAGAGAAAAAAGCCATGCAAGGAATATTTTATTTTAAGAGAATTTTATAGGACTATGATTTTGTTGGGAGTTCATGGTAGTATTGTAAATCACAGAAGTTAAAGTTTTATTCACTGCATTAATACTTGGAGATAAAAATATTATTTATGTAAAATTAAGTGCATTACTAATATGCTAATGCAACCCACTCCCATCTACTGCCAGGCAAAATCAGTAGTTAAACTCAATATTACTACAACAAATTGAGATTTTCAGCAAAGGACAACTTCACTTTTGCATGCTGCATGTACACATCACTTTCTTCTCCTATTTTCTACTGTATAGAAAGATATGACAAAGTTATGATGAATATTGTAACTTTTAATTTCTTTCTATGTAATCTGCTGTGTTCTTTTCTGTTTTCCACTCTCCTTCTCAAAGCTGATCTGTTGATAATCCTAGACAAGTGTAGTGCTGTGAAACATGATACCTCCTGCCTGACTTTAGGAGTTATTCTGCCATTTGTCACACCTGTCAAATTAAGGTGCATGCACACACAGATGCTGTACTGCAGAATGGTGACTCAGATACTCAGCTGAATGTGTTAAGTGCTGGTAAATATTTGGCAAGCCAAATTCAAATTGATTTAACTACCATTTGTCTAGGAGAAACTTACAGAGCTTTTCACATCTGAGACCTGAGTCTGAAAATCCTGCACAGATGGTTTCCTTAGGAGACATTGTTTGGAAATATATATATTCCTATTTATGCAGATATTTTAGTTCTTGTCTGTCACCAGCACTTCTGTCTGAGGCCAGCCATGCATGGTCTAGCTTGTGGCACTAGAGAAAACTGAAGAGGTTAAAATGAAAGAGGCAGCAATGACAGAAGAATAAGACAAACATGCATTAGAAATGCTTTAGAATAATGACTTACCTCATTTTGTGTGGAGTTCCTTCAGCATTCCCAGTGAAGTTAACTGGTGTATCTGGGCACTTTGCAGCCGTAAAGTTGCAGTAACGTTAGTTGAGAGTCACAGATAATGTAAGAGCTCCTTTTCACCTCTGTGGATTGACCTCATTGCCCATAAGCCAAGATTCTGTCCACCTTGCTTCTGAAAGAAAAAAAAATACTTGATCTCTGTCCACCTGCAAGCCCTCACCATCTGCTAAACTTCCGGTAATTCAGATTTTTAAGGAAAGCCTGGGGTACATGATCCATAAGCATTATTAGCAACAAAAAAACAAAGCCAGCCATGCGCTAAATGAATTACTGGCTTATATTCAATCAAGAGGTAAAAGTCGTGTATTACATATGTTTTCTTTAACAACTATACATTAAAACAAGTTACTCCATTGTCCACTCCATGTGATCTGGATTAGTTCTATACAGACATGGATTGATGTGTTATTCTCAAGAACGAATTTTCCTGATCTGAAAAGCAGACTGCTTACAGTGACATGGAGTGTAGAATGATAACAATTAGAAAAGGCACAAACCTCCTCAGAAGTATGAGTAAGACACATACTGAAGAAAAGTAATTTGAAGGATCATATGCTTACATTTCTGGAATGAAGTAAGTGAAGTATAGTTGCTTTATTTTGTGTCTCGCACCCAAAGAAAAATATGGGTATATACTACTATTGGATATTGGGAACAGTTGGTTAATTGTCTTGTATAAGGAATTGCAAGAGAAAACAATATTGGCCATCATTTTCAATCAACATATACAAATTTATACTTGTTAAGAGCCATTTCATAAATACTATGCCTATCAGAAAAATGCATTTATCCTAAGATCCCCAAATAAAGGTCCACAAGAAAGAAAGCAAAAAGGAAGTAGAGGTTTTCTTTTAAACAGCAGGCTCTCTAGGACATAATTACTGCAGTAACAAAAAGTTACTGCTTGTCCAGATGTGCTGTGTTTCAGATACAAGAAGTTACAGCAGACACAAATAACCCAGTTTTGATAAATGAGAAATTAGAAAAATCTGCTGAGAATGTTATTTTTGGCTCTGCTGTACTCAGTGTAAGAGGCTGAAAATGCCCACTAATCCCAGCTTTCAGCACCTGACTCTGAAAATGTCTGACAGGTAGTTGAAGTGCAAAGGCTGGCACGTGCATTTGAAATTTTTTTTTTTTGCATATTCTTGTTAGGAGACTAAGATTATGAATTTACATGTTGGCGTGAAAAAATAGATAAGCAGAATCACAGCAATAAAGATAAGCTTAAGTGAGAGGGCAGGGCTCCGGTTTTGAAAAAGATTTAGAAATGTTGGAAGGATTTGAAATAATACAATTTACTTTAAAGATGTGGCTGGCTAAGATGCCCTATATCCTGCGTGTTGAGCTTTGCTGATACCTGGCAACTCAAGGAACCATCACATGACAGACGAAAATTTTAAATTCATGCTTGAGACTGGAAATCCCAGCATTATTCAAAGGCTACTTTAGCATGTCATTTTTCTTCCCATAGTGCACACACAGTTTCTTAACAGTATTTTGCTTTGCCCCAGAATGTGTATGCTGGAGCCATGCTTAGAATATACTGGCTGTGTTGTATCAGAGAAAATAATATTGTTACAAATTCCCTGAGCAATTTCTAGTAAGCCTCTACCATCACTTCCCACTGTTCCAGTGTTATGGTCTAGGGGCCGTGGGCTCGTCCCTCCTTCCTAAAGCTTCTTGTTCCGGTTTTCTCTTGGGAAAAACCAGTGGGTTTTCTGAAATTATTTAAGAAAATCTTGGATATCTGCAGAGACAGCAGATTTCTCACATTCCTTTGTCAGTGGTAAAACTTTTCATTGAATGCCCTGAGTCTTTGGTAGGCACCTGCTTTAACATGCATCTGGTTTTCTCTCTTCAATTATTTTGGTGTATTTCCAGCTCTCACAACCATATGTTTGCACAGAGGTTATATTTCAGTTGGAAATTAGTTTTATTCTGTTCTTCACAGCCATGGCTTCCATATGTTGTTGAATTTAGTTAGTACTCATGCTTTCTATACTTGATGTTCCTTTTTCTGAGCTTCACTGGCCATAGAAAATGGAACAATTCCCCTACCGGAGCAGAAAAATCATGAAGAATTGAGAGTTTTATAATTCTGTAACTCAAGGCTCAACTAAAAAAAAACCCAGAAATTTTAAAATGTGTTACTGTTGCTACTAATACCTTTGATTTGTAAAAGAAAAAAGAAAGATTTACCTATTTTTATCTATTTACTTTTTGGACATTCTTGATAGTTCAGTGTATGTGCTCTTATTCATTGCAGAGTCAGGCAGGCAGCTATCTGCTTAACTTATAACACTAAGTGCCATCTGATTTCAGTGAAGCCTTGTACCTCTTTAGTACACAGAGGATTAAGAAACAGTCATTTCATCTTTTGTTTCCACAGCCCTCTCACATTAACATGAAAATATCTATCCTCCTGCCCCAAATGTAGAAAAAATTAAGTTGTAGAACCTTTTGTCATAGCAGAGTTATTCTAAGGCACAAACAACTGAAATCACTTTCATTTTTTCCAATTGACTGGACATCTTAAGCTTTCTCTGTTCCCTTTCGTGGAACAGAGCATGGAGAAAAAGCTCCACATTGCAGAGCTTGCTCAAGAAGACATAATCTTAAATATCAGCACACTAACCTTTCTCTGTTTTGAAGAAATTGTTTGAGCAGAATAAAATGATGTGACTGTCATTTCATGCAGATTGTGGCCAGTGAACAATGCTTCCTAATTGTGAATGCTTACATAGTATTAAAGCTTAGAACAATAACTGTCTGTAGGCCCTATTCTCACCCTCTAACTTCCAGCCATGTTTTCATATAAATAAAAAAAGAGCTTTCAGCATCCCTGCAGCTTTAGCACACTTTACAAACACCTAAGCTGTGACAACACAAGACAGTGCATAAGCACATCAAGAAAGCTTAGCACAACCAAGGGGGTAGGCAGTGATACTACTTGGATTAGTGGCCTATTAAAATAACTGCTAACTAGTAGAATTAAGTTCACTGACAAATAACATTTCCCTGCTTTCTTATCCTTCTTTGATCTCTAGCATCTCCCTTTCTTAGCAGCAGTCTCTGTTCCAGGAGGATTTTTGATCCTCCTTGGATGTGCCCTCCCTTGATCCCTGGTATGTCTCCCACCTGTGATCTCAGAAGGAGAAGGAGGCCACCTATGGATGGAAGTCAGACTCAGCAGGCATGGACCTACATGTTAGTCCTGACACGTAAATGTCACAGCCTGAACATTCAGACAGCAACAGACATTTATGGTGTTATCCATGAAGAGGAAGTATGCAGATGAAAGCTAGAACATCCTCCTCCAATAGAACAAAAACTAAACAGTATCATTGCTAACTGTCTACTGAAATTTATGGTTATCTGCTGAGATTAAAGTAACCTTTAGGAAGATGGTGTCCTTAGCCTATGACGAATATTTTATGACTTTGTTATTACTCCTGGTCTGGCTTGGAAACTAAAAAAATATTAAGAGTAGCACTAAGCTGCCTATAGTACCTTGTAGGATTTGTTTTCTTTACACATTGGAGACGTGAACTATTGTCTGTTTAGCTACTGCTAAATCTTGATTCAGCATCTTTGGACTTCAGTAGAGCAGGCATAATGCATTTAATGTCTATTTAAACCAAGGGAGGGAGACGGAGTATGAATGAAAAAGGAAGAAATGAAACTAAGTGGATGAGTAACAAGGAATACAGTGGAATGTAAGGTCTTTATTTTAGAGGAAGATGAGAAATGGGAGAAGGGAGAAACAGATATAAAGATAAAATTTTTGGAAAAAAGAAAACAAGCTAAATGCAGGTATCTGAGTGGCTGGTAGGAAGTCATCAAACCAAAACACCACATCTCAGACCAGCAAGAATTTCTAGTCTACCTCTGACACAGATAATCTCTTGTAACAGAGGCAGGGGTTCAAATTGAATTGGGCCAGCTCAGCCAATCAAGCTGTTAAGCTTGCCTGCAAAGATTTCTAGTCAAATACCCTGCTAAAAGTTGGGCATCCTGATGAATATTTTTTAAGAGGGAATTTTGGCTCAAATACTGTGTTATAAAGTGTTCCTTCTTTTTGCTGAAGAAGAATGTTTGTTGCATCTTAGCTCACAGGCTGTTGCCTTGTCATGATACTGTACACACATAATCCAGAAATGTTTCTTCATTAAGTTCTGTATATAACATATTTTTCCAGTATAACTATACTAAATCAAGGTGACTGCTTATTATTGGACTGTCTCCCAGTAAACTGGCTTACCCTAATGATCCTGAATAGTAATCACTGCTGCTTAGTGGGATTATATTTTACATAAATTCCCCTTAATAGTGATGTATTTAGTTAGTGCCAGATAGTTAAATGTTTATCCAAGTGTTAAATTCCAAGTGCTATTCATTGAATACACAATGTGCCAAATAAAGATTAACTATTATATTTTTTTCCTTTGTGGAAGGCATCAGTGAATAGCAGTTCCAGATAATAGAATTGACACTTTTTTTTTTAGACTGCCTCTGTATTGCATTTTCAAAAGACAGGCCTTTTCTTTTGGTTCTGTATCGCATTTCAGAAATGCAAAGGATAACGCCTACCTTTTACCCAAAAAATTATAATTAGGGATCACGTAATTCACAATTTCAGGTCTGCAATTTCATTCTTAGTTTTGCCCCAGTCCCTTATAACTTTAAAATGCGATCTTTTTTAGATTAGATTTTCTTTAAGCTACTCTGATAGCACAGCTCACTAAAAATATCAGTAGATTAAAAAATTCCTTTATGTGTAGACATACTCTTTCAAGAAGCAGAGGGTGGAATTTCACAGCAGGCATTGCAGCTCACTTAAGAGCACCCTTAAGAGATTGCCTAAAAGGAACATGAAACATTTCCTGCGTATAAAATGATCAGCTTTCAAATTTGATTCGACATTAATAACCAAATCGAATTTGGAAAAAGTATTTTACTCCATAGGACTAGCATTTGTTATACATTTTGAAAAACTAAAGCATGAGAACACCCTTTACGCTGGGATCTGTACAAATGCAGTCAGTACATGTCAGAGAGGAGGCAGGGGAAAATGTCCACACAGGCTGAATACAAAGCACGAAGATGCGAGTGTGTGACATTTGTACTAAGATACCAGACAACAAACTTGGCAGCTGAGGCACTGACATCAAACTCTTTCAGCAACCTTGCAACTGAAGTGGTTACATCCTGGAGAGGGTGAGTCAGAAAGGGGGAGCGGGAGAACAGCTCGGATAAATCCACCAGCTATGTGCCAGGGCTCTAAACTGGATCCAGTTCAGGAACTCAGGGGTGCCAAGCTGCCTAACTTTAATATTCTGCCTTGTGCTGTGACCTATTCGTGGAAGTATATCTGCATTTTTCTTCATTGAAGGCAAAGATGTCATATATTTTTTACTTCATTGGTACCTGCAACAGGCTATTCAACGGGTAGAAATTTCATCCTGAAATTCACTTTTATAGTTTGGATGTAGCTTTTGGAGAATTTAATCATTGGGACTCATGCAGCTAGTTGATTGATAAATCTGTCTCTCCATCTGTCCTTCCTTCCTTGTTAGAGCTGAGATTTTAATTACAAACATCTGTGTACTGTCTCTTTCTTCATTAAAAATAGGAACTGAAGTTGCCCTGTAGCTGCTGATAGAGACAAAACAGAGCAAACACCATGATGGAAACATTTGTACAGCTAAGGGAGGGTCCTCCCTCCTTGCCTCATAGGTGTCTAACTTGAAGGATAAGTGAGCAAGCAGATTTTGGGGATTTCCTCATGTGAGGAAGAGCATGCCAAAAAGAAATCAAATATATATGGTTATTTTTATACATAAATTATTATTATTATTATTATTATTATTAAAGTACTTTTTTCTCCCCTGTTAAAATAACTCGATAATTGGAACAGATTCTTTGGTTAAGGCTTGTTAAGCAAAATCTTATCAGTGCTGCATTCATTGTTTCATGAGAACATACAATTTGTTTTTCTGTGGTTCTTTGAAACTCACTTTTTGTGCTTTTGTAGCCAGACTAAAATCTTCATTTAGTGGTGTGAAAAATACAGTGGGAGGCTGTGGAGAGAGGGACAATATTTCTTGAGGGAGGCTGTATATGGAGAGAGCATCAGGACCTAACACTTGGTCACATGAACCTTCTTACTGTGATGGTTAGGAGAATGTGCCAGTTCAAATATACCCCTTTTCCCTTCATTCTCTTCTCTTCTGCCTCCTGAAAGAGCAGATGAAAGGTTCCTTTCATGATATATGTGGTTCATCATTATTTATTCATGTGTTCATCTTTCTCTTTCTGATGAGAGTACATGTAGGAGGAACATTGTCAAGCCAAGGTAAATTTCTGCAGTAGTTCCAGTAGGTTTATAAAGCATCTTTGCAGCTAGAAACACATGCATTTTTCAAAAGAGTACATGGCAAACACAATTTGCTTAATAAAGATGACCCTCATGAAGCTGTTTATTTATCATTCTGTGGTGTGAAGCTCTACAACATGGGAATGATTGCAGTGCTAGCCACTACAACTGTCGGATCACTAATAACAGTGTAACTTAAATTCATTGTTCATAGGGGATAGGAATGGTGAGCCTGTAGCTTTCTTCTGCTAGCAAGGCTCTCTTGATAGATATACCTTGCCTTTCCTTTCCTCCTTTTTACCTTTTCTTTCACTTGAAGGTGTACAGAATAATATAGAGAGGAGAAAAGAATGGAGGGAAGTGAAATTCCAGAGGAAATAGAGCTGAGAGGGAAGAAAGTGTAGAATTGCATTCCAAATGCATCAGATTTTTTTTCCTGATTTCTGCTACTTAATTAACCAGTCTAATAACCACGGTGCTCAGCTCTCCAGCTCTGATCTGTGGCATTAAAGATTTTCCTGCCCACACCCTTAACTGTTCTGACTTCAGGCACTGCAGAAACCACAAAAAGCAAGCATATTGACATTTTAATCACTCAGCTATGACATTAATAAGATTCTGACACTACTTGATCTAACATACCCTTTGTCTTGATATCTAGTGATACAAGGAGGCATCTAAAGCAGCAGGCTTAACCTTAGAGGGTTTTTCCCTCCAATTATGCTGTATTAGACTGTGTGTAAAAGGGCTTTTAATGCAGCATTATTACAGTCCTACAGTTCCTTTGCTTTAAGACAGGGGACAGCTCTAGGGGTGGGCTGGTATAAGCAGACTGAAAATCAGGCTTTAAAAGGAAGCATTTGAAATCACAGATACCTCACAGATAGCAAAAGGATTATGAGATGTGGCACCCTAATGTCAGGCTATCTACTTTGCTAGGTTCCTTTCAGACACAAATTTAATAGATTTTAGAGGGGATGCAATTCTGCTAAAGGAGCGTTGGCTGTCATTTCCTTTTTGGCCAGTACAGAAAGCACAGGAGGAGAATATATGGTAGAGATTTTGCCTAGGTCTTTCTTGCTCCTGGAGAAATTTTTTGGGTTTACATTCTCCAGCTACAATTGAAATAGCAATTTAAAAGATGACAACGGAAATAAGGTTTCAAAATAATTTAGCCTCTAATAATTTACTAGGAAGCCCAGAATGAAACTAGCATGAAGATTGATATCCTTAATAAATAATACCTCTTTAGTGCATGCACAAAGAGAGACAGGAAGCATGGCAGGCTTTCTCTAGCCTCTGAAGAGAACAAATAAAGGCAGGAACTGAGGGTTGCCTGTGCTAAAGCCACTAGCAGTTTTTAATTCTCAGCAAACTCTACATTATTTCTCCTAGAGCCAGGCAGTGGTAGAGGTACCAGCCCTTTGGCATTGGTGTGTGGTCTCCCCAGTCTCAGGTTCTGCAGAACCAAAAACAACTGATGGTTTTTACAATCATAGTGAAAATACTGCTATATAAACATGGGAATCTATTGTCCACTCCAAAGAATAACACCCCACACTTCCCTTCATTTCTTTTCCTGTGTCCCTGTATGTTTTATGTGTTTATACAAGACACGTTTTATGTGAAGCTGAGCACAAAGGAGGGTCACACACAGGACTGTTTGCTCATGTTTTGCAAGTGAAGCAATTGTCCCATTTGGGCAGTATAGGAAATGCTTATATACCTACAGCTGTGTTGAAGTCGTCTTCAAGACCTCCAGCTTGGTATTCTCTTCTACAGACATGCATTTTAACACTTAGTACCTGAACTGAGCATACAGTTGACTCTGCAGACAGGTGAAGGGTGGTTGAAATTCTTTGTCTGGACTTCGCAGGGCAGCCCTCTGCATTGTTTGCCTGTTAAGTCTTCCTCCTTTAAAAGAATATAAAAAGTACTGAGCAAAAATGCTATATTTAACAAGGCAATTCTAGGTTTATATATAAAGATATCTTGTTCCAATTCAAATACCCTTCCTTGTTTAAGCATTTCAAAACTCCAGAAAGATTAGTTTCCTATAACAAAAATATCTGCTAATTACATGTGACTTAAGAAATTAGTTTATATATTAAAGCACATTATTTTTTTTCCACCTTCTTTTTTAGAACTTTAATATGACAAACACAGAAAAAAATGATTTATTTTGCAGATACTAAACAGAGTAATGTGCATGAGGATGGAAGAGTAATTTTCCTGGCACATTCTCTTAGGATGCCTTATATGGAGGATCTACTATAAATTACTTGCAAAGATTTAGTGTCATACTGTCATCTCTCTATTTTGAAGCTGAATTAATTTGTATGTTACACCAAGTGTAAATTGTATGTGTTCTGCAGAGGAAGAGCAGTGCTTACTTAGACTTGGAGTAGACAAGCTGAAGCACCCTGTGGCATTTTTTACACCTAAGGCAATTCCTGGCAAAAATGCCTCGGAGAGCACTGTGGGCTGATAGTAGTAATTCTTCCGCCTGGTGCCAGAGTAATGTGCTTTTCCCCAAAATAATGATGCTTGAGCAGCTTGAGCACTCACTCAGGGTAGAGTAGAGGCAGGGGTGTTCTGCACTCACTGCTGGTCAAATTAATCCATCTTCACTCTTTTATGACTAGCGAAAGTTTGACATTGATACCCAGCTGTCTAACAAGAAATATTAGGATGTTGGTTTGAAGGGATGCCTATATGCAGGTGTGTCTCCTCTACTGATTCAGAGTAGGAACAAGTCACTGGTCAGTTTTCATCTGTGTGATCCCGGGTAGCTTTCCCAATTTCTGAGAGGTCTGTTAGGGCTGTGCTTTTATTGGTGCTCATTTGCTTTCCTTAATAAAATAAATCAGGGTGTATCTGCTGCACAGAACTTGCCTGCAGAAGCATTTAATTTTATTTTCCCACTTCTTGCAGGATATATTTAGTTCTACTTAGGTAATTTATGCTTTGCACAGTAATGAGTCTGTCAAACTACAGACCAAAAAAATACAAGTAGATACTGTCTATCTCAGCAGCATGACAGGAGAAAATGCATTAATGTCTCCTGCCTACTATTACAGGTTCACACATATCTGTATTTTGCACTTTGAATTCTGTGCTTGGAGTTTTGAATTTAAGGGAGAGAGAAGCTCTTCCTTTACAGACATCTGAGATGTCTGGACCAGTCTTAAGTCTTACTTTGAATTTCTCTAAATTCAGACTTCCATTTTGCGTGTCTATATCCATTGGAAAATATTGCTACTAAGTATATGCTGTATGTCAGAGTTTATAAAAGCTTTCAAGTAAGCCATAAGCTCCTTTATATTTTGTCTTTTGAGAAGTTTTTTCCAGTGTATTTCAAAAATTGCAGTTAACTAGATTGTAAACAGGTTAATAATAATTAGCACTTACGTTATGCATGAGATGTTGAGATTAATGTTTATTGATGCCTAATCTGTTTGTAGTCAGATGTCATCACTGACACACTGTAGCTGAGTGGTCCTAGCCAAACTCCAACATCCCAAGTTGGAATTATATATGGAAATGGGAGGCATAACTGCAATCCAGACTTGAAGTTCTCTGTTTTCAATTTGTTTTCTGTCATGTAGCCATAACCAGCTCCCAGTCACTGAAGCATGTGCATACTCTGGGTGAGCCACAAAACCTGTGGGAGTCACCTCGGCCAGGCTTGTGCTGGCTTCTATTCAGGGCAGCTTGAGTGGATCTCTCCCACTTGGAGGCAGCTGAGTGGTCCTGGGGCTGCCACAAATCATATTCAATTGCAGCCCTGAGAGTGGGGAAAGGGAGGGAGGGGGTGGTATGTTATTATCAATTCACAGGTGAAGCACAGCCAAAGAGTGGTTGCAAGCTGCATTCAGATGGATTTGTTTTGCTTTTACAAAAGTCATCAGTTGGAACATCTCACAGTAAACTCTGAAGAATGCAAATAACTTCCCTTATAAATGGCTTAAGGAGTCATGCTGCTTTCTAAAATGATAGTCATACTGTAAGTCACGCTAATATTCATCTCAAGTAAGCCATTTTTTGAAGCATTAGAAAAATACGTCATAGCACCTAGTACCTTGTCTTTAACTGCAGTTGAATCAGTGTTGGTTTTCAGTTTGTTACAGAGCTGTTGGTCAGCAGTGTTAGGTGGGGCCCTGTTAGGGAGCAGCTGCACAATTCCTCTTACTACATACAGAAAGGGAGAGCTTTTATCACAGATCTTTGGTGTCTACTACAGGAAATTCAGTGTATTTCCTTTTCCCTTCTACTGAGGCTCTGCTGCAGCTGCTGAGCAGAGTAACATACAAGATACATAACTGAGTGTAAGAGGAGTCTAGAACCAGGATCATCTTAGCTCGTCATGTTCTCTAGTTTCTGATTCCTGTACTGCATTAAGCTGCACCCTTAACTGTAAGGACTTCCCCCATCATTCCTTGAACATTTCCAATAATTCATCAATTCAGAGTATCATTCCTTGACTTTTACATACCTTAATCTCTGCATATCACATTATGACCTTTAGTCTTTCTTCCTGTCTCTCCAGTATTTTCCTCAATAAGCCTGAGTATGTATTTGTATATACTTATATAGCAGTCACCTTATAGAGATCAATTGATTAGAAATGGCAAAGTATTAAGTTCTGTGAGTACATCAGGTAAAATAAGGATGGTTACTGAAATAACAGTTGGCTTCTTACATGGGAAATAATGACTTTCATAATTACTTTTGAGAAGACTTCCCTTCTGCTATTCTTTCTTGTTCTTCCCTAAAGCAATTTGATGCACAAGTCATTTTTGTGTGATGTGTTTTTCAGATATGGAGACAAGTGAAAAAATCCAGAAAAGTGGAGTTCTTCAGGTGTTCGCGAGTCTGTTGACGCCACAATCTTCCTGCACAGCAAAAGTAGCTAACATCATAGCAGAAGTAGCCAGAAATGGTGAGGTTTTCTACAAGAACTTTTCTGCTGGAACATCTTCAGTTTTTCACCTCACTTGTCAGTATGTTTTACTTCATTTATGTTTTCATTTTATAGATTAGACACTTTTCATGTCCCTCCCTTTCATTCCTTTTGTTTTGTCTAATTTTTTTCTCTACTTTTTAATACAGTCAAAACACCAGCATTTGGCTGGTGGAATTTTTTTTTTACTCTTACTTTCATGCTGCTTTGTTTTTAAGACAGTAATGTAATTTACTGGGCAGAAATAGCCCACCAGTGATGAAATGCATTTCTATATGAAAAACACATGGAAATAGACATGCACAATGAGTGCAGCCAGTTATACATAGTGCCCATAGTTACAGCCGTAGCATCTATACAGGTGGTTAAGGGATAGCAGATCATTTCTTTGGTCTGAGATTTGTCATAAGATTATTACCATTATGAGGCCTTTGATACCACACCAAAACCAATTAGTCCTACCTAAAGAGCATTATATGTGTTAGAGTAAGAGCCGAAAGTCCCAAATAAGAATCAGGTCCATCTTGGTATGTATTATATACATACAGTATAAACATAGGAGATAATAAAAAAACTATTTAAAATTTTCTTTAGGCAGGATTAGCTTAAATACCTGTGTATCTAGAGCTCAGAAGAATGGCCTCATACCTGCAGGCAGACCCTATGGGCAGACACTGTGATGAGGGTAGCGTACATTTGTGGCTGACTTTTCTCACTCCTGGACTTGCTGCTGTCCCAGCTAAAGAGGCACAGATTCTGTTTTGGACTTTTCTTCCCTACAGGCTGGAAAGAGAAAAATAGACTGTTTCTTAATTACTGTCCTGGCAGCATTATCCCTCTCCCTTTGTAAACTCTCACGCTGATCCCTCTTCAGGGAAAGGCCTATTCTTGGTAATTCCTGTTGCATTCCATTTCCAACTTTTCTGAGGAGTCACAAACTATAGCTTCTTACTGATACCCCCATGGTGCCCTCTTTCACCCAATTTACTGGTTTTAAGACAGAGCTATATATGATTATTCAGAAACAACACTAATGAGAAAAGAAAAGATATATGTTTCATTTTTAAGTGTTTAAATTATTTAGATAAAGAGCAGTTAAAAAATGGATACATAGAAATTTAAATTTAGAGATGTTTCAGAATGATAGAGATTTAGGCAAACATATCTCTAGATTTTTTTCTGTACTTAATGAATTCATAATAAGTAGTTTTAGAACGTCACTGTCAACCGTGTATCCTCACAGTTGGTCCTTCTAACTCCTACCCAAGGAGAGAAAAGTTAAGAATAAAATCAGTGTTCACAATAGCTAAACTGATTACTATGTGTTGTTTCCTCAAAGATTCTCTTACAGAGGATTTTAGCCAGTACCTTTCAAATCTGAAATAAATCATGAAATGTCTGAATAGTTTCTAATGTGTCTTTTTCCTGACAGCTTTTAAACTGATGTTTTATGTACCCTCTCAGAAAAGCTCACATTTTACCTGGTTCATCATACGAAATCGCATTTGTTTTTTTCTTAGAGTCATTAGCAGGTGTAACTGGGACCTCTGTCAGCCAAGGTTAAAGTGAAGGTATTCAGACATTACTTAAGGTGCCCAGTGCTTTCAAGACTGAGATCATCTGGGTATTTCTCATTGGATTCTAAATCTGTTGAAGTAGTTGCTTAAGCATGATAGCAGGGAATACCTCATTTGAATTCTGTTATTTTCTTTGTTTTATTGCATAAAAATACAAGAGTTTAATACTTATATTGTACCTGTTTTCAATAAACTTCAAGGCACTTTGAGAAATTAGTGTTATCAACATTCTATGGGTAGTAGGCGTTAAACCCATTCCCTGAGTGATCATGCCATGCAATACTGTGAGGATTGGGAGCAGAGCATCTGATTTTGGGTGTTACTGATACAAGAACATCTTTTCCTTCCCCAGTTCTTGTTTTCCTCTTACATTCCCCTCATCTGATCATACACACACACACAAACACATCTGATTGCATCAAATCTCTCTACTTGCCTTAGTAGTTTTGTCTTGTTTCGTCTTTTCACCTTTTCATGCTCTTGCTGTTTCACCTCTTCTGCTCACATGACTCTTCTTCCTTCCAGCTTGAGCTCATATTTGTCTCTCCTATTTTAAACATCGAAACATGCAAAATCCCATTTAGTCACTCATGCCTCTCCAAAGACAGTCATCTGCCTTTCAACTGTGAGCATCATGAGGGCTCAGATGGACTTGTTACATGGAGTTTCTCTCTCCACTGTGGACCTTTTAAACCCTCTTCCAAGGTTTTTAGTCTTGACATCTTTGCCAGGTGCAGGAATGAGAGAACATCATCTTCACATTCTGTAATACCACAGCACAATTACATTTCTCTTTCAAAATCTTGTCGTTCTTTTGGTTTATGTTACTCTGTCCTCAGTGTTCTTCTCCTAACTTCTTAAGTGACTCTTCACTGTTTCCTTCAAAGGATCTGCTTCATTTCTCTCCCAGGTTAGTGGAAACCTGTTATAAAGGCTCCCTTCTCAGTTACTTTCCTATTCTTCTATTACTTCTGTGTAGTATCAGCTGCAAAAGTAATTGCAGTTACCACATTTTTGTTCCTGTTTCACAGATCTGTTTTGATACATATGGCACCATTTCTTTTACTTCTTACTCTTACATGACCTTGATAAATACAAGTTTGCTCAGCATACTGACCAATGGTTTTGTTGCTGAAAAAGCTTCTGCTCGCTCCAAATGGAGAGAGGGTGGAAGAAGGGTTTCTTACTCCTTTTCACCACGTGAGGAAGAATCTAAACAAACAGCAGAATAGACTGAGACCTCTCAGTCTTTTAGGAGAGAGCAAGTTTCGTTTCATGATACAGACCAGGAGAAGAAAAATTCTGACTTTGATGTAGAGACTATGCTAAGTTAGTGGGTGTAAATGAAAGTGATGCAGAGATAGCTGAGGAACAGGGAAGAGTTTTTACAGGCAATTGAGAGGAAGAGGCTGAGGGGACAGAGAAGACAGAGGAAGAAGCTAAATACATCTAGTAAAAAAACATTGCAATGAAGTTGAAAGTTGGTGATAAAGAAATAGACTGAATGTTACAAGGACATGGCAAAACCAGTTTTAAAGACTAGATGTATCTGATATTTGTTATGTTCATTACAATGACTGCTATCACCATGTATTAAACTATAGCATCTGGTCACAGTTCTAAAATGTTACAGTACCTTAGGAAGGTGGGTTAATTGTGCTCACATCTTCTCTTGAACCTGTGCAAGTGTAGATATTGCTGATTCTTCTTAATCTGCTTGTTGATGTATCAGAGTTATATCATCACATGAGAATTGCTTACCTCTGACAATTCTTTAGCTGAAATAACACTGCAGGACTAAATACAAAAGAGACTAGATTTTGTACCTACCAAAACATCAAAGAACATTGTAATAGGTGCAGCAGAGGGAGTGTTTGAGAAGATGTATTTGTACTTCAAGCACTGTATGAAATCTTTGAGTTATTGGCATGAAGAGTTCTGTTGATCCAGAATCAGAAAAATTTTCTCATCTGTTTTTAGGCAAATTGTACACCCTAGTTGTTCATTGTGTCTCATAGGTGACTAAGAAACACAAAGGTAAACTCACGCAGAAATATCCAATATTGTTTAGGATCAGGAAGAGACATAACTTTTCCCTCTACTCAGCCCTGGTGAGGCTGCATCCTGATTACTGTGTCCCATTCTGGGCTCCTCTGTGCAAGGGAGATGTGGAGCTCTTGGAGCAGGTCCAGCAGAGGCCACAAGGGTGCTGAGGGAGCATCTGGAGCATCCCTTAAGAGGAAAGGCTGAGGGAGCTGGGCCTGTTCAGCCTCGAGAAGAGATGACTGAGTGGAGACCTTATCAATGTATGACGAAGAGCTTCTTTATTTTATGGGTGACTGAGGACTGGAACAGGTTGCCCAGAGGGGCTGTGGAGTCTTTTTCACTGTAGATACCCAAGAACCATCTGGATGCAATCCTGTGCCATGTGCTCTAGGATGACCCTGCTTGAGCAGGAAGGTTGGACTAGATGACACACTGTGGTCCCTTCCAACCTAACCAGCTCTGTGATTCTGTGATAATTTCCAGTTCAGAAAAAATCAAAAGCATATTGACCATTTGTCTTATAATACTAAATCTCTAAAGGGTGCTCTGTAGTAAACTGTGAAGTAACACTGGTGTGTCAAGTGGTTCCTTCTATAAACCTCCTTTATAAAATGTGCAGCACAGTGCCTGCCTGGCTGTTTCTTCTTCTGGAGAATAGCCCTTTATGTCTCTGACACCAGGATAGTTCTCTGTGACTTGCACAGATGTGAAATACTTCTTTGGTTCTCTGTGGTATAGCAGGAAGGAGGGGCAGAGAGTTTCCCAGTGAAAGGGTCCTCTACCTTTCCTCCCATGGCAGGCATCAGTTAGATTGTGGAAAGCTACAGGCCTTTGGCCTCACATAAACTCTTGTATTTCTCATTAGTTTGCTGTTCCTTTCTTCACCTTCCAAATAAAAGCCTGTTACTGAACTATAATTTTTTTTAAAATTCTTTTAAAGTAAAAGCTTTTCCAGAATTCTAATACAGGAATAGAGAGTAAAAAATGCTGCTCTAGAATACTCGTTTTAAGTCATCTTTTGTGTTATTTAGTAATTCTAGTTTATGTTAAATTTGTTGTGAATTAACTGTTCTTTTCAGCACTTCTTTGTGATGCTAAAAATATGCTTAATCTGAACTATGTTAAATTAGTTTCCATGGAAGTCAAGTAAATACCCTTAATTCCTTCTAAATTAGCAAATAATGGGAAGAATTAAGCCCGAATCCTGACTTGGGCTTATTCCCTAGAAACTTGCATGAGAATTTACACTGTTTGTCTGTGCATGTGTTTAGGCACACAACAGGCCCAGCTACCAGGCTGGTGTAGCTGGAACTGATGGAAGTGGAAATAACTGGCCTGGCATTAATGGGCTTTGCTTTATTTGCAGAATTCATGCGGAACCCCTGTGTGGATGCTGGGTTGATCCCTCCTTTGGTGCAGCTGTTAAACTGCAAAGACCAGGAAGTATTGCTTCAAACAGGACGTGCCCTGGGCAATATATGCTACGATAGCCGTGAGTGTTGAAATCTGCTGTATTTTGTATGTGCCCTTGTGGAAGTGAGGGGAGTGTTTTGATGTTCTGTACATTTGTGTGCTGGGGGGGTCATTTTCCTCTTTTCTTGGTTTTTATTTACCCCACAATTCTTCTGGTTGTATGGGAAAATTGAACTTCATTGCATAATGCTTTTGTGACAGAAAGATTAAAATACCTTTTCAATATTATGATACAACTGGATATAAGAATAGAGAGGTTTTCTGATCCTGAGGTTGGGTTTTGGGATTTTTTTTCAAACATGATGAACTAGGTTTTCAAGGAGCAGAGGCACTGAACAGTTAATTTTTCCTCAAACAGAGTGTGTTGGAAGGGAACAGAGTCAGAAGGGAGTATTCATATTCTAACCAGTCTCAAATCATGCAGAGCTGCATACGTGGCTGAAATGATGTCTGAGTTATGTTGCTGATTCTCAAAACTCTTATGTGGCCAATCAATTGCTCCAGGATTACATATTGGTATTTTTGGTAGTAATGGGTGCTGGTGGGGGGATGTTGGTGAGGTTTTTTAGCTTTTTATGGCCACAATAAATTTTTACACTGAGAAGCAATTGAGTTTTGAAATGCAGTCGTGACTGCATGTGCTGATTACATTCATGGGTGTGTCATCTGCAAAACCAAACCAGTGGCTGCAGTGTTTTGAAAATGCAGCCTCATTATCCCTTACTTCAGAATTTTGAAAAAGGCCAGTGCATAATAAATATGGTGCAGAAGCAGAGACACCAGGAACACGTTCTAATGCATATGAAGGAATTAGAAGCCTATGGATGTCCGCAGATGGGAAGTGAGATGAAATCCTGAGAGTTAGTGTCTTATTTTATATGGCAAGGATTTTCCTGCATACTGTGTTGCATTTACCAAAAGTTCTGCTGTATGAATACTGTCTGTAGTCATTCTCCTTTGCTACTTTTTTAATCTGAGTTTGAAAATTTACATTTTATGTTGTTTTAAATTACCTTGCCTTTGACCTCAGGGAAGTTACTCGTGTGTTGGCATTTCCAGTCACAGACAACTACTGCTTGAGGATGTTAATGTATAATTCTTTCATTTAGGATTTTCTTTAAGGTGACCAATCAACTGAACAGCTGCTTCCCCATGGAAACTTCAAGTAGAAGCGGTTAAGCCTCCTATAACATAATTTATTTATTATATTCTGTTCCAGGATTATCAAGTATGAGATCAAGGTCACCCTCAGGTGCACTGGTTTATGTCGTATAAGTAAAATCTATGTAACTGTTCATGTCATTGTTGTTCATGTGTCATCCCACGTTTTTTCATTAAATACAATAAGGACACACAGAAATGGTTTTGTAGTGTGAGGTTTTGTGGACTACCGCTGGCTTTTACAGTGCAGAATTTATCCTGGACAGAAAACTGTGTTACTCACCTTGTGTTTGTCCTTCTGTGGAGCAAAGCTGGCACCGATAAGTTCTACAGTAGGCAGTGTTGTGTTCTGTGTGCCATGTGTTGTCATGCTCCTGTGGGAGGACAGTCACTACCTTCCCTGTGCATTTGAATAAAATTAATGAGTAAAGTGTAGTAAAATGTGACAAAAATCAAGGTTAGCATATTGGATTTGAGTGGAAGAGGCTATTTACAGTGCTCAGTTGTCACATCCATCCTATCTGACATTTTCTGTGTTAACTTAATGTGTAATTATTAAATAGTTATGTACGCTATCCTAAATTCTTATTTAGGACAAATACTTTCACTATGCTTACAACTATAAAATTTAATATATTTCAATTTTTTACTATTGGTTTTCCCTAAAAAGGAGATATAAAGTATAATAAAAGACAAGATGTGGAAGTCAGTAGTTCTAATTAAAAATGCTACATATCAATAGTATTTTTTCTTTTCAATTGAAACAAAATCAACTGTTACCCTTCTGGTAATTATGATTTGTGTAAGAATTTGAAATACATCAGTAACTATATTGTTCCATATACGTGAGGTTTTTTGCACTTCTACTGCCCATGTAATTATAACATGGAGTAATGAGGAATATCTTTAAGTCCTAAATCAATGTTAGGCTGAGAGTATGCAATAAAGCCCATATTGGATGGCTCATAGCAATATTTCATCCCAGCAAGCGTGCATCACTTTGTTTAGTGACAGCTTGTGCCAAAATGAAGTAATCAAGGCTCTTTTTCTGAGAGAAGTTGGTATGGTGCAGGATGAAAGTTGTGGGACAAACAGCTGCTTCTGCAGGGAAAGCCCCTTAAAAGTGGCCTTGAAGAGGAGAAGGATTGCCTGAATTGTTTTTCCTAATTAAAGGAAAATGGCAGTGGTTCCTCAGTGTTCACAGATCCCAGAGTTGCTGCATGAAGGCAAGACCATTTCCACGTTAGGTTCAGGAGTGGCTACTCCTGGAACACAGCTGTTATGGAAAGGTAGTTCATGGCTAAGTCCCAATGCTGAAAGAGGTTTAGTGCTTTCCATGAGGTAAAAGGGGAATTACACCTGGCCAAAGACCTTACTGAACAGAATCATTTCTGCACAGAAAACATGAAATGGTAACCTGTTGACTTATTGACAGATTTTTTTGTCTATTAAGTTTGACATAGACATGTTATTATCTTGGTGCTCATCAGTGTTAGCCCTGTAAACCTCTACTAAATTACCTATTTGACAAGGAAGGAAGTACAGAGAATTAAATGCATTACAGTTAAAGGGGAAAAAATAGGTCAAACTTAAACCAAGCAGCCTTGAGAGCATCCTTTCTAAAGTATTTGTTTTGAAGAAATCTGTGTTATGTGAATCTCTGAACATCAATAATCCAGGCAAATATAACTGCAAAGCAGAGTAGAAGGAAGCCTTGTTAGTACTGATGAGGTTTCTGGTCTTCCAACCTTCCTCTTGTATGCAGAGATGAAAGAAACAATTGAGGCAGATAAAAAGATTTTAAGTCAGAAGTAAAGAATTGCAGACTGTCAGAAGCAACTGTATGCAGACTGTTCAGTGCAGCCCTACAGTTTAAGGACAGATACATTACTGCATGTTCCTGTACAGCCTGTAATTGTTCTACATGCTTTATCTAGTAAACGCCACACACACCTCAGCCCCCAAATTTTCATCAAAGCCAAAAATGCTAAGTAAAGAAATGGAGACATGATCTCTCCTCCCTCCTGCTTTCTCCCCCACTGTATCTGCAGCCTATACCAAATACAGCTGCTTGTACTTCCGAATCCTCAGGCAAGAGAGTCCTCGGCCTCACTCATGGGCAGAATTTTATCAGAATTATATTATTAGATGCCAAGCTCCATTCTTTCCTTTTAACCACCAGTTGTGTGGTTTTGCTTATAATCTAAGCTCAATTCTTAGGCAGTGTCCAGTCAGAGCATAACAGCAATCCTAGCTGCTTCACCACTCTTTATCCATGAGTGAAACTGTAGGTACCTTTCTACTGCCTGTCTGTCCATCCCCTCCTGTCATTCTTCCTGGTGCTGTTTCTTTAGTGAGTTTGTTCATCAAAGGATATTATAGAGGTACACATGTTACAGATACCTTCCAAACTCTTCTAAGTTCTCCCTGCACCTTGGCTCCATGTGCAACATAAAGATCTCATCTCCATTGTTTGGAAAAGGTTGTGTTTATTATGGTTCTTGCTGCAAAAAGCTGTGTCTTAAGTCAATGCAGAATGGCTAATTCTGCTGTAGATAAAGCCTAAGAATATCAGCTACCATCAGCTCTCACCATTTGGGTATTAAGTTAAAGAAAAACATTATCCAAATTGCACCTCATGATCACATAATGAACACGCTGGTGATTAGTACAGCCCTCAGCTCTCTCTGGCGGCTTTTTTCACAGTAGACTGGGAAGAGTCTGGTGTCTGGTCTCATGTGGCTGATCAAGTGCATGGGGGACAGGGGAACAGACTACAGTTTTCAAATTAGGCCTACTTTCTTGCAAGACAAGCAAGACAATGTGGGAGAAAGATAAAACCTGTCTGTAGCCAGGTCTCTGTCCTACTCTGACACCCCCCACACCAGTACAGTTTGTCTAGATGAAAGATCAGGCCAACCAAATAAATTTTATCAAGAATTTTAATGGAAGATGATGCTGTATTAAATTAGTATTATTTTCTTAGCAAATAATAGCCTCGCAATATTTTTTAGCATGAAGTTTGTGATGCTATCTTAATCTCAGTGATCTTTCCACTGGTAACTTGCTAAATACTTCAGTTCTGAACTGGTTGACAAACTACTTTCCTGTGGTTTTATATAGCATTGTGCACATGATAGAGACTGCCACAATTATGCTCGAAAAGTGATAATTCTAAGAGAAAGTGAAAGGCTGGGATATTTAGAGCCTGATTCAGTAGCCATACAAACTGGATGGAGTCATTCTGATTGACTTCACTGAGATTAGATTAGGCTCTTACCCATTAGAAAATAATTCCTTCTTGCTGTTTAGAGCATTCACATATTCTGAAAGCTAGCAAAGGCAAGTAAGCTCTCCATATATCTTGTAATGGAAGTGAAAAATTTCCCATTTTGCCCTTCCACAATATACATATTAATGGTAGTGCTTAGAGACCTCCTTAGGGAATCTAGAAGTTCCTCCTTTTTGTACCACAGCTTTGTTTCTTCATGAAACTGCCAGCTTGGGTGCATGTTCTTAGCAACCATACTTGGTATATAAACATCTTACAGAGTTGGAAAGAAGCTAGAAATACCAGCTCATTCTATAAAGGCTCTCCTCTGACAGCTGCTTATCTACCTTTCTCAGCAGGAGATTTATTGGGTCCTTTTCTCATTTCCCAAGCTGTACATTTCTTTATCTATGCAGTCTTGCTTGTATTGATGGCAAGACTCCTAGCTGAATTTCAGCTATGTGGCCTTTCATATAAAACTAGATCCCTCTCCATCTCAGCCTCAACTCCAGAACACGAGCAATTTATCACTTTTTGTTATGACGGTCTTATACATGCTATGAATTCCGTAAACTCTACTGCCTTATAAGAATGTACAGATCTCCTACAGGGATCTGCTAAGAAAGGTTAAGTACAAAAATAAGAAACTGCTCAATTGTACAGTTATGTTCTCTTAGGAGATAGGATTAATTTCAGGATCTACAGGAGAAAATCAGACATTTAAAAATAAAATGTACTGGAAAGAAGTCAAATTCAATTTTCTTAAAAAAATGGAATAACCTTTTTCATTACCATATGGAAAACCAACATAATCCTAGAACACAACTGATGTTGATAATGGCACACTACTGGCTAATCATTTTTATGAAGGTCACCCTGATTCATGCAGCTAGGCAGCAATTTTTCACTTATCATTGTACTAGATCCTACCAAATGCAAATGCTGCCTACCAAGCTGTTTCCCAAGAAATACCATGAAATCAAGACCAGAGTCCTTAAATTGTTTCTTCTTGGAGAGTTTGAAGCTGAGAGACAGCATTGCACGCAGCAGGCCTGGGAGTAGGAATTCTCAATTAATTGTGGTGTGCAGGTCTATTCTGTTAATAGCCTGAGATGCTATAAATGCCTATTTACCAGTGTAGAAAAACTGCCTGCTGTTCTACTATATAATTGGGTTCCATGATTTATTTCATGCTGTATGAAATGCTAAGCTGGCTTCAGCTCTGACTTACATTCTCATAAACCTAGAGTAATTTGTTTGACTGCAATGGAATTACTAAGGAGTTTCATAGAGTTATAAAATCAACTGAAGAGCCTGCTGTAAGCATATTGCATATGAAAAGCAAGACAAAAGGAAGTGCTGCATTCAGCTTTGAGGACCTTTACCTGACCTTAAGTAGAACATTCTCTTTCTAGTTGCCTTCTTTAATTTCAAATAGAATTCAGTAGCAGTAATTACTACATTTTAATTACACATTGAAGTATCCTTGGAATCCGGAACAAATGACTTGCCAATACTGAGTCTAGTACCGTTGTATGTCTTGTTGCTGATAAAAACATTGCTGCTGCTATATTGGAATCTCAGATCCACTAGTAGCATTTGACTGGAAGTGAAGTATTGAAGTCTTGAGCAGTAAATTCATCACTGTTCTTTTGTCTGAAATCAGAAACACATGATTTTTCTTCTATTTATCTGACATAAAAGGAATATGACTAATAAGCAAATGTTATTGAAATTAAATTGTGGTCTTGAGTCCAGCTTGCATTTGACTGCTGCCTCAGCATAGCATTAGGGAGAGTGCAATACTGGCACACTTACCTTTCCCTTCAAATGTTCTGCCAGGCTCCTGACTCTGTAGACAAAAGAAATAATGAAAGAGATTAGGGCTTGTTGGCATTGGTATCTTGCGGTCCACTCATTGAACATGTTACAAAGAGTCTACCAAAAACATCCCTAGATCTCTGTTTGGATACATTTTAATATTGTATTTGTTTGTTAGAATAGACTAGTTGCATAAGAGGGCCAGTACACTGCTGCATCAGTTGTCACTAGCCAAAAAAATTGCTGGCAACAATTTTATCCAAAAACTCTACCTCTAACTCTACCTATTTTCAGTTTTTGAAGGGGTTGCATTAAAAGACAGTGTTCTGCTAGTTTTTACTGCTTACATATTTATTATTTTAGCAATTATTCTAAAGGAATACCTTATGAAACAATACCCACAATGGTTACCCTTAGGGCTAAGGATACCTGCCAGCGTTTTAAGATGAACTGACTACAGGACAATTCTGTTTATCTCTGGAGCAAGCATAACTAATTCAAGATTGTTTTTTTCTTTATAAAGCAAAACTTTTAAGATTGTATTGATTGATTTTAATCAGTAAGGAAATAAAACAAAACTGTCCTTCTGGTAATCAGTCTTATAATTCCTGAAGGAATTAATAAAAGAAAAGGAAGTTTCAGTACAAGACAGAGCAATCCCAAATATTATCTTTCTAATTATTAAAATATGAATGTCAAAATACAGTATGGCTGTGTAATGTCCCTTTTAGATAAGTGCACAGAAGACATGGAAAAAGCAGCAAACAATAGTAGTGCAGTATAACCACATGAAGCTTACTTCCCTCGAAAAATAAAATTAATTAAATGCTACTATGTGTTGTGTAACAGGGTTATGGTCTGTAGTCAGGCAGTCAGAGAGCTAACAGGGGCAGTGACTAAAAAGCACACACAAACCAGACTGAGGATAAAAAGAAGACTCAAATGTTAAAACTGAATTACAGCTTTGCATGAAAAGCTTTAGTGTTCAGACAGGAAAAGAAAAGGTATCTCCCAGTTTATGTAAGTGGCAGTGTTTTTCCTAGTGTCTACATAGATAATGTCATTTACACTAGCTCAGGGTTTGCCATTGTTTTTTGAATATTTTCTCTTTCTATTTTTTCCACATGTGACCAGGATATTTTTCCTTTGGAGTTCTACTCCTGCAGTTTTTTCCTTACACATGTTCTTAATATTCTGTCATATCAGAATTTCCTTGCAGCAGCCAATTTGCTATCACAGATGATTATGGTTTCAGGTCAAAGAATAAGCAGCAGGAGCAAATGAGTGCCTTACAAAAGTCTTGTGAACAGGACCTAATTAAAAAAACAAGAAAAAATGGAAATAGAACACGTAGAAAGAACAGCACCTCCCTCCCCCCCCAACTTGGGCTAATGTAGATTAGTTAATCTTTTTTTAATTAAGGAAAACAGGGAAGAGTTACCTGTAAAGCACTGGTCTAATCCAAGCAATATTATGGTCAAAAAAATGCAGGATTGTAGCCAAATGCAATAAAGATGAGGTAATTAAAGTAAAATGGCAGTATGTCACTTAAATGATTTGATAATTACACAAGAAAAAAGAATTTTTAAATAAATACCATCTTTTTCCCATGTCACGTAAATTTGCTGTCTTGGCAATTTGGTTTATGCAAATCAGGGACCTTGATCATGCAGATCATCCCTTCCCTTCCTGACTTGTGCCATTTATACCAATGCAACACTAATAAACTTATGCAGAACATGAACTGGGGAAAGGATAACTCCATTGCAAGACAAAGGTTTCCAGTTGCAAGACAAAACGAGAACATTTCAAAGTATAAATCTGATACTTAAAGCCCAAAAGATTATTTTTCAGAAATGCCATCAAATTGTTTTCTAGCTGATTATCTGAGAAATGGGTGTATTTTTTAAGTCTAAATATTTTCCTATATCTCCTTCTACTATGATTTTTGGTTATTTTCTTGGTAACATTTTGTGACTTAGTGATTTGTTTCAGGGCTTGGTGAATTAGAGACAAAAACTCCAGAGAAACTGATGCAAACGCAGCTTGGGAAAAGCAAATTGAAACTACTCTTTGTAAACATCTAACAATCATGCACTCTAAAAAAAGTTTTGTTGTTGACTTTGGGTATGCTTGAGCAACAGGAAGATTTGACAAGACTGTTCATAGAGAGAATGTGAACAGTCACAGTAATTTGATAATCGGCTTAAAACCCTTTTTTTGCATAAAACTCCTTTGAGCAACTCAGGACAGAAAAAGGGACTGTACTAATTCTTAGAGACAGTTGTGTTGAATTGGGCTAAAGAACATTGTGGAAGTAATAACCCATTCTGTAATAAATCTTACTATACATTTTACAGGGATAAAAATCACTCTGGTTTCTTAGGTTGTCATTCTGGCATCTTTAGACGGTATTACATGTACTTTAAAAAAGCTGTACAACACCATTGCCCTTTGTGAGCTGCAGTGAAGCATTTTTAAGCAGAAATGTGAATGCTCTCATTAAACTGTTCAATCACTGTTCTCTTAGGAATAGCAAATGTTTATTTTAAAAGGTCACAGGAAAAAAAATTCAACGCGGCTTCTGGGAGGCTTGGAAGCATGTTAAGTGTGGGAGTTCATAGAGCTGCTGAACTGCAAGGTAATAGTTGGATTGAGAACAAGACGCAGCAACACGCTGTGGGTTTGTTTTGACTGTAAATGATTTGGAGTTTGATGAGGATTCTTGTGTGCAGAATCTGTTCCTTAGCGACAGAGGAGTAGTGAGAAGTGAGCTGGTGAAAGGCACACGAAGCATTCTGAGTCAGGACTACGCTTTCTGCTTGGGGATGCAGTGGAGTCACAGCAGTGCTGGCAGTGGGTAGGCAGGACCTTCAGGGTTTTCCTCCTACATCTGGTACAGGATTCTTTGTGGCCCTGTACTAGTGAGCTGAGTTAATCCTCTTGGACAAAGGCAGCAGCACCAGGAGATCCTAATTATAGCACTCAGCCAGGTCTGTTCTTCACTCAGCTGCCTAGGGCAGAGAAGCAGCCACGCAGGGTGAGTTCCAGCACAGGAAAGAGGGACAGCAACAAACTCAGTTATGGCATCTCCTGTACAAGTCTACCAGCCTATGTAGTCCTGTCAAAGGCTGGCTCTTATAGCCTGCCACCTGCTTAGGAGGGATCCTTAGGTTCATGTATACCTAACCTTTTGAGTGTACCATAAAGACACATTTCTTGGAGTGAGATTTGTTTCTTAATCTTCCTGCTTTGCTTTTGCTGTCTGTACAGCAGAAGGTGGTTATCTGTTTACCTAACAAAAACATTGTGTGCATAAGGGTTTTGTGCATAAGGGTTTTGTCATGTATTTGAAGTGAGAGACTCAACAGCAGTTTTTACCATATAACTTCTTTGACAAACCAGAGATAATGGCATTTAAATGATATATGACTTAGATTTGTTGTAAAATATTATCACACAGTAATTTTCAATGGAGTTCTGCCAAATTCAGTCAAGGTAAGGAACTTAGCTTGTAACTTGTATGTTTGTGTGTGTTGTAACACTTGCTTCCAAACCCTCACCCAGCTTTACCTTTCTATTATTCTTTGCTTACTTATTTTACATGTAGTTCATCAACATCAAGACACAGGGTTGAGATTGACATGTGATTCTTATCTAAATTTATCATCTTTGTTTGTTGATTTAAGTTGCATGATAATTAATTTGAGGACCACATTCAGGCCATCTGATCCAGAATCAGTGATTCAGTTTTATTTTGCACACCTGTTTTGACTCACAGAACAGGTGAGTTAAATACAAAACCATGTATTTGCATAAATTTTCTAATTAAAAATAGCTGAAGAGGATACATGAAGCAGAATGCTTGAGTATTCTAACTCAAATTACTTTTTATTCTCTGCTGATTTGGTAGATGTAAGCACTGAGTCTAAACACCTGACTATATTGTTTCACTAGATCTTGATGTAGGACATTTTTTGTTTCAGCATTAGAGCTACATTTGTTATGACATCAAGAATGTGAGAAATTTCTTTTTTATTTGTCCTTTTTTTTAATAGTTGTTCCTTGACATAGAGTCCTACCTTGAATTTAACTGTTTAATAGATTACAATTTTTCCTTTTTCAAAATGAAATGGACATGCCTACAACAAAACACCGTTTTCTGATATCCTGATCCTGTCCAGTCATGGCAGTGAATTTATTCTGCAAAACTCCTACTACTTTGGTAATAATTTTAAGTTAAGACCTGCCAAGAATTACCCTTCCTTCAGCTCCATTTGGCAAATTTTCTGAAGTCCCTATATGCAATATTTAGAATTCTGTTTTTTGTATATACCATAAGGGGTATATATAGTTCATAAATAGTATTAACAAGAATTGGAAGATTTAGAAGTGGAAGATCATATTATAAATGAGTATAGCCCTGGCTTTCATGCTGAATGTGTTGCAGAATGATGAAAACTTGGTAGCTTGACCTCCACATATGATGGGGAGAGAGAGGAGGGATGGTAGAGTGTCGAATAACAATGCAAAGAGGAGACTTGCTTTGGGGCTATGAAGAAATTGAGGAGAGGGTTGTTTTTTTTCTCATAATGCAAAACTTTAGTGATTCGCTCCTCCTTCCCCCCCCAAGGTTTTGTTTTCTCCAGATTTTCCAGCTGATTCCAGTGGTAGCTCACATGGAAATCTCTCTTTTTGGAAGCCCTGGAATTTAGTTTATTGGCTGTTGTCTATTGCTTACTGCTTGCTGGGGAAGGAAGCAGTATTGATGATTACTGTAATAGAAAGCCTGTTTTTCCTTTATTCCTACACTGTGGCATCAAATCTGATTTGTTATATAGGAAGAGTTCCATACAAAGATTACGATGTGTTATTTACAACTCTTCAGAATGTTCTGGTCTTTTATAGATGCAGAGCAAATTTTTCTTTTAGCCATACAAAAAGATTCTGATGGTGGTATTAAATTTCAGCTATAGAAGTGCAGAGAACATGCTGTGTGGCAGAGTGAGTGCATGAACAGTTGCCACTGGGAACTAGTACCTCTGTCTGCTTTGTCCATTTTATTCCTCTTTTTGTTTTTTAAGTAATCCAAGCAATTTATTTTCTGTATTTCAATTTCTTAATCTGCATAACAGCAAGAGTAATTTACCTGTAAATGGACTAAGCTGTGTCAAGTGCTCAGAACCTCCCTCTAGCACAACTCAGTGCATCTTCAGAATATTATTTATCAGCTCCAGCAGCTCTGCCTCGAAAACTGAACTTCTTTACAAAGGTATTAGTGCCAGGTGGTTAATCCTTTTTGTTGTAGGTGCTTTCACTTTCCTAGCTCTGTTGCACTAAAAGCTGGCCCTCAAGCATCTCTCTAGATGAATTTGACGACACTGGAGTAATGACTTCACTCTGTTTAAAAGCTTCATATTGTATGATTACTGTTATGTACGGGATTCGACGGTGGGGTTTGGTTTCATTTTTTTTTTAATGTAACTCTTTGTTTTACAGATGAGGGCAGGAACGCAGTTGACCATGCAGGTGGTGCACATATTGTAGTAGACCATTTAAGGTCACTGTGCAGTAAAACAGATCCAGCCAGTGAGAAGCTCTTGACTGTCTTTTGTGGCATGCTGATGAACTATAGCAATGAGAATGGTAAACAACACTGAAAATTTGCTTTCTGTCTACCAGGAGAACAATCCCAACAAAAAAAGATAAAAAGTTAAAGTCATCTGTAGATTTACATTGTGGATGCTTAACACTAAGTTATTCTGAAGAGATCAGAGACCTCAATTCATGCATACAGTTTTCTGTTTCAGTAAAATTATGTTCCCAAAAATACTAGATAAATTCCTGACATAATTCCATATAACATAAATTATATTAAGTTTTAAGATCAGTGTCTGGAATTTACTTCTTTGTCTAAAAGCGAAGCATAAAGATGTATCATACAGATTTACAGAAGTTAATTTGAAGGCTACATTAAGTCCTCTCTTTCTCATTAGTATCAAATAACATGATGAGACTAATTCATTGCAGACATGCAGTGTTGTTAATTTTAAGGGTATCTATGCCAAAGAGTTAATCATTTTTCTCCTTTTGAAATGTATATAAAACCATATGTTACGTTGTTCAAAGATAAATGGGGAATCATTTATAGGTACATTCAACACTGTTCTGTGTCTACAAACCATAAGTTTATGCTCATTATCCCATTAATTGGAGATGTTTAGGGACTGGGACAAAAACGCAAGAGTATATTAAATGAGAAACCCTTGACCACTGAGAGTAACACAATAGCATTCTATATTAGTTGTACAAACTAGTACCTAGCTTGCTTCTGCACACAAGTGTTTTAATGTGCCAAAGTATATTTACAGCATTCACACATTTTCAAGTTTTCAAAATGTGAAGAAAATTGGAATACATTAGGAAGGCTACAGAGAGGCTGTTCTCCTGACCTGCAATGGCACAGGTTACAAATACAGTTAGTAATTACATTATCTTCAATCACGCCCATTTCCTGAATTGCAATATTTTATCTTAGGAAGAAATATCGTCTTTATTAGTTACTCACCATTTCCTGAAAGATAGCACTTGCTGTAACTCACTTTCCAATTCTATGTCCCCAAAACTTTTCTCCTTTTCAGGATGTTCCACAGGCTTTATTGTACACTTTTTTAATCTGGTTTATCACCTCTTCTAGTATAGTTTCCATGTGTGTTTTCTGTGCCATCTCTCTGGAGATCTCAGCTCTTTGTGTTACTCATCCAGCTCCAAATATAACTGTTCTATGTGTCTCATCTCTTTCTCTTGTTCTTACATTGAGGTTTTTCCTCCTGTTCTCTTTGTATTATCTGAGAATTCCTGTTTACAATACTTCTTCCATCTTCTTTAAATAGCAACTTTCTAGTTCCTTCATTTCATATTGTTTCCAGGAAATGTTTTGCTTGACCACTTTGCATGAGTACCACATTTATTACATTTCATAGTGTTCACTCAGTACTTTCTTTGTTACATTATTTGGAGCAAATAGATATTCTCACCTCTAAGCTACCAGAATGCTCTGTATTAATTAAGACTAATGAGCACACAGTATACTTGGTAGTTCAAGACAGATGAGTTCAAAAGCGATGTGTAGAGATACTGTTATCAGTTTTGCTTCAGTGACCAAGCTCCCAGCAGATCTTCTCTAGGAAAACTAATTATGAGATAAATCTCCCAAACAAGCAGTTTCTGAACAGCTTAACTGTTATGAACATTGAATAAATGACTCATTCCATCTAGTAAGATAGCTTATTCTGATGCAATCAATAAAGCAGTTGTGTGGTTCAGTGACAGCCAGGAGGATTCACTAGCTGCTCTCCTCTCTGCTAAAGGACATCTTTCACCTCACACACACACTATCCACAGGAGCCACTGAAGCCATGTCAGAAGTGAGAAATGCAGGAGTATTCCAAGCTCTTGGATCTGGTTGCTCACCAGCCCTGTGTTCTACCATCACATCAGGGAGGAGTGCTGGAGGTTTACCAAACCTCCACCTTGCCCCACATACTTGGTTGTCTCCACGAGGAAGGGTCCCTTTTGTAGGAACCCAGCTCATGTTTGGCCCAGCATTCATGGGTAGGCTGTGTAAGATTTGTGTCCTCTAGTTCCATTGTGAACTTGCTCACTGACTGGGGCAACCATTGAATTAAACATCAAATAATATGCCAAATCAATATCAAAAAACAAGAGAAGTGATTAAGGGGACTAAATTTTTAGAAGAAAACTCAGTGACCATACCTGTAGCAAGTGAATGGAGAAACGGGTAGTTGACTGGTCTTGCTAGTTTTGTTTTTAAGAGTTACAAGTACAATTGGACCATAATTGTGAGCTGATCTAAAAATACCACTTGTGGGCCATCATAAATTTTCAGGACAGCAGTCAATGTCAGCTAGGAGCCTGAGACAACCACTAACTTCCATGCATTGATGCAGCAGGTGAATAATACTCTGACTAAATGCAGTTCTTTGCTGACCTGTTAAACATCAAAACTGAGATTGCCTTGACAGCCAAGTGTGTTCACAGCTTAGTGAATACCATTTTTGGGATTTACTTGCAAAGGTTTGATCCCAGCTACTTACAAAGAAAATAAAACACTGCATTAGTTTTGCTGAAGGATGAGCAGTATAGGATTGCAGCCTAGAGTCACAGATTTCTTTGTCCGTAGTAATGGAAACCAATTGTTCAAAAATAAAAGATATTAGGTAAGGAGGAAGTGTTTCAGTCTTTGAAATAGCACTTCTGCCTTCTCTTTTCATGTTTCTATAATCTTTTCCAGCTTGGCATGCTCTGTTAAAAAGTTACAGGTGGGGACTTTGAAGATTTCTTTAACTGCTCTTAATGACTTGCACTCTTAATTTGTACTAGCTATCCAGATAAGGACCATTACAGCACATTTGGCTCTTATTTGCATCTAATTATCTGTGAACACCCTAATATTTTCTGATCATCAGCATTTATGAGCAAAAGAGTATATAAATTGTTTTATTTTATTCTAAACAGTTTGTCATTCCCAGTCAGCTCATTGCCCTCTTTTTCCAATAGTTACTACTTCATTGTTAGTAACCATCAGCTGCCTTATTTTTTTAACATGAGAGACTTAATCTCGAGTACTTTAAGGGATTTATCACACATTGGTTTTCCAAAAAAGGCAACCACGGAGCATCTACAAGTAAGATTTCCTTTTCCTAAACAGAGCAAATTAATGGAGCATTCTTGCATCTCATCCTCATTCTGGACACTCAGCTTGCAATTGTAACTCCTGTCATAACAGTGTTGCTTAAGCTTTAAACTAGGATTCTTTTTACAAGGTTCTTGTGTCATCTGCTTGTGTTCAGGAATTATTTTTGCTTACTGTCTCTCAATTCTTTCTGTGCTTCCTTGGTATCCTAATTTCATTAGTAACTACAGTTAAGACAACAAACTCAAACTTTGGCATTTCTTGCAGTTCTTTTAAGCTTAAAAAAAAGTGCTCATATTTAATTGCATTACTAGAAATGAGAGGGTTTTTTCTGATGGAAAACATCTCTTTGCCTTCAGTCCAGGTTATCTTGACCCTCTTGTCACAATTGTATTTTACTACCCAAATTCAATCAGACACAAATAGCTCATCCCTGCTCTCAGTTATTAGCTTCTGTGCAGCCATTAATCTGCTTAAGAGCAAGAAGCAAAGCAGGCTTGGATAAAGAGGGGAAAACTAATAACTAATCTAATAAAACTAACAATCATATGCAAACATTCACGTAAAAGAGTTAGAAATATGAGTGGTTATTCTGCAGATCTCATCATCCTGTGAGCCAAGACTATTTGCAAGTTCATGGGATTAGCTATAAGGTATGGAATTGTCTCTTGAGATCTCTAAAACAAACCATGAAGGCTTTTTAAAGAAATGCAGAAATTGTGGAAGAACTAGGCTAATTGGCCTATTAGGTAGTCAAATTGGAGATCAGAAGTTAACTGAATACAGTATGCATGTGTGAAAGTATACATACATTTATATATATGAGTGTATATATGTAGATAAAAATAATTATGTTTATAGATTGCTGCCTCATTTCATTTCACATCAGACTTCAGTCTGTCAAGATTGTCTTTCCTTCAGTACCTTTGTAAAATGTGACATCCTGTTGTTGTATCATACAACTGCTGAGCCTTTCTTTTTCTCACAAAACTCTTAGCAACTGGAATGAATGTTGGGGTCTGATGTGCACTGTTGACCATCTGCACAAGCTATGTAAATACACAAGAAATGAAAGGGAGATTTATGGCACCATTATTACTGTCTGACAGCAATATTTCAGTAATGCTTCCTCCTAAGACTTACCTTTGCTAATTTTCATGCTTGTCATGGTTTTTGTTTCATTTACATCACAGCTAGAGATGCCTAGCATGCTTTCGAGACCTAAATATACTTAAATGCAAAGTATACTAAAGTATGTAAAAGCATATAAAATGTATGTTCCTTACCACAGTGAGATAATCAATGCAATCACTTTTATGTTCTGTCATGATTTTAACATAGCTGTGGGGATTGCAAGCAGGTTTCTCTAGGGTATGAAATTATGCCATCAATTTGTACAAAACTACTTTTCCTTCAGCATTATAATCACAGTTACTGACGGGTCACAAATGATGAGTTGTTTTCTGAAATTCCTCTCAAAACCATGAATTAGCCTAAATCAACATTTTAAACTAAAATGCCCCCAATAAAGTTCTCAATTTGGGATATTCTCCTCAGATCTTACTCTTTGGAGTTTCCATGTGTGTCACCGAAGGACATGGAGCCATTGAAATTCAAGTTTTAGGTAGGTAATTCTTTGTGCTGGCGCATGTATTGATTGCCTTTTATCTACCTGTATATGCATCTGTACAGCATCACTGTCAGTGCTTTTCACCCCAGAAGAACACACAGGCATAGTGCAACATGTGATAGCAGTGTCAAATGTGGTTTTAAGTCTTAAATTCAGAAGAGGCATTCAGTTTTTCATGCTTCCTGCTCTCTGTGCATTAAGTTCTCCTTAGAAAGTAGATAGAAGTGCTGTTTCACCCTGAAACACGACATTGCCTGGTGTCATGGCTCGCTTTAGTCCTGTGTCAGGCAACTGATTGTAGGATGTATGCATGTTTCCCCAAATTTGTCTCCTGCTCTAGTAAGGCATTAACACTTCCTGCAGTGAAAGGCCAAGATATGCAGTTAGTCCAAGTTAGCCAGTCTGAGGTCTTTGCTAGGACAGGGAGAGAACAGGAGAGTCCCTGCAGCTGAGACTGAACCACGTAGATGTTTTTAATTCAGCTGAATTAAAGAGTGCTGTAGGTCTCCGTACCAGTGAGATGCCTAATAATACTCTTAAAATGCTTAATAGATTTTGCTAGAGAAAGAGCCTCCTGTTGGTGATAATGACAGATGTAAATGTCAGGTCCAGAATTTGTGTGGCAAGCCCAGGTTTAAGTATAAACATAGCAAATAGTTGCTGGCAGCCTTTTATTTTCAAAGGTCTTACTTCCTGTGCAGCTTTGTGACTCACAGAGTTGCTCTGTCTTTGTCAAAGGAGAAAATTTATAAATTTTAAATTAACACTTACTGCTTTTAAGGCAATATTTACCTTATGGACAATTTTTGTAATGCCATTCTTACCACTGTAGATAATTCCTGTACTCAGGTGCCATCCTTCTATTTGGGGAAAAATCATACTGTTATGGAGTCTGGTATAATACCTGACTTTTGACCCAGGACAGTTGTTCTTTCTTAGTATATGAGGTTTTTTTCCTTTTTTTAAATTTGGAAATTCTAGAGGTCCTTTAGTCAGTGTACTCGGTGCTCTCTTGAACAATGATATCTCTTTCTATTCGACTCATAAGATTCCTATTTCCTTTCAAAGATTATATGGTTTCCCTTTTTCCACTCATCCTCTCCTCCATGCTTTTTATATATTTTGTACAAAGAAAGAGAGAGCAGAAAAAAAGCTCTACTCAAAATGGAGAGTTTATGCTTCTGATGTTGGAATGAAGTCCATAGAGATTGTCTTTTTATCCATTAATGGGTAAAGTGATTTTTAGAGTGACTAAAGGTATAGTCTAGTAACAAAGCAATTTCTTTCCACATAGTTTGCTATGGCATTTGTGGTTTGTGTCTTTGTTCTCCTACTCTCCATGACGACCAGTTTCCTTCAGAATTTTCAAGTGTTTGCAGGGGACAAGCACGAACCAAGGACAAAAACAGATTATTTACCAGTAACTTGAGTTCTCCTACACAATAATTTTCTCTGTAGAACCATTCCATCTCCCTCTCTCCCCAGTTTTCCTGTTGAAAGACAGATTTTTACAGTCAGTTTGGAATGAAGTAGGAGGGTGTAGTAGTGACTCACACATCTGCCAGAGGTAAAATGGCATTCAATGCATGCGCTAGTACAATTTGTACTTACCTGAAATTTGAAAACTTCAACAGCTCTTTGGTGTCTGACATGGCGTTCTCATAAATTTTACTAAAGACCATGAATCTGTGGAAGAGGTAATCCCTCCCCCCAAAAAAGGAAATTCAGTTACTGGTAAGTAATACAGTTTTATTAAGGATGTCAAGTCATAAGGATTCCTGCTCATCCCCAATAACCTGTAATAACCATGCCATTTACTTACTTAGTATACCAAATTCATAATAATTATTATCAGAGTATTTTATACTGAATATGAATGAGCTAAACATTCTGGATCATATAATAATTTTCATTTTATGAAAATTTCAAACACACTTGGCAGAATTTTGTTTTTCAAGAGCATGAGATGATTCTAAATTTGCTGAACTTCAGATGTCATATGTTTTTATCTCCCTGTAAAAATCTGCACTTTTTTATGGCTCTGATGCCACAGATACAAGAACTCCAACTGATTTCAGTTGCCTAGAATGAATTCCTTAACAAGAAAACCACACCAAAAACAAAAGCAAAAAAACCACCAAAAAACCCCCAGAATTCCCTAGTAGGGCTTGACCAAAAGCTAAATGAAGTAATACAATTCTCTTGACTTCACTGGGCTTTAGATCCTTGTCTTTTGAGTCTGTAACATTTAAACATAGTTGAAGTGCTTTAAAAACAAAGGAAAAAAGATGCTTAGGAAAATTACTAAACAACATCTGGTGTGTTTATGTCTGCTTCATTCTATTCAACTGTGGAACAATGTTTTTCTTCTTTCCTATGTTATAGGTAAAATGTGTAAGAGGAAATACTGTTACAAATAATCTTTTAAACCAATCATGTTTCTGCCTAACCATCAAAGCATCTTTCTATTTGCAGACACCTAGGAGCAATACTTTTCTTACTTGTAAATACTATAAACTTTCATCCTGTGCAAGAAATTATCAGAATGGCTTCTAAGGACTTTTCTTAAACCTTCCATTTTTTGTCTTTATTAAACTTTCTTTTTTCTCAAGCTCCTCATAATCTACATTGTGACTTCCTGTGTTTATAAAACTTTTCATGTTTATTTCAGTGCCAGTTTATATTCATTCTAATTTTGATTTTCCAGTTTTGATCTTTAATTTAAGAAAGAGTATATAGAAAAAGCTCTCAGATAAATCATTGTTTCACTGACCTAGTTCAGGTCAATTTCAGTCAGCTAATTCAATGAGCCCAGAATAAAACCTGACATGTATAAGGAACCTGATAACCACAAAATTGTCAGTAGCTGCATAATTCACTATACCTTATGACCAGATCAGGAAGGAATATTTCTGGGAATACATTCCATTGCCAGAGACAAGGAGAATTATGAGTCCATATCTCAAATCTGGACCAAATCCTAGTTTGAAGAGTAGAGGAGACAGGCATTTTAATGCTGCTTATCCTAGAAGTTGCTTTGTGTGAAAAATGCTTTTTTGGTTAAAAGAACAGTACTATGAAGAGAAATACTAACTCACTGTTGTACTCTCTTTTTATGTAGATACCTTGCAGTCACAGCTTATCAATATGGGTGTTATTCCTACGTTAGTGAAATTGTTGGGTATTCATTGCCAAAATGCAGCTCTGACAGAAATGTGCCTTGTTGCATTTGGCAATTTAGCAGAACTCGGTAAGTCCATGATACTAATCTCAATTTTACATCCAGTCTTCATAATGTTAAGTCTTAGTTAAAGACTAACAAAAGCTCATTCAAGTCCTTTTGGTACATTCAACAATAGTAGAAGTTTTTGCTTATTTTCTCTAGAATGTATAGTTGTCTCTTTTTTTTTCCCTTTCAGTAACTGAAATTTATTTGGGTACTTAATTCAACCTTATGTTTTATGTTACTGTGCTTCAGTGCAACTAAGCACATTTTAAATCATCTAAACAGTATTTCCATAGCACTGCTACTTAATGTGAATTATTTATTAATAATATAAATATTGTATCCTGGTGCAGCTCCACAAAGTTTTATTGGGATTAAATTAGGCTCATGAAAATCTCTGAATGAGGCTGAGACAGGCACAGTTCATTAATTTGCATATACAGTATTATTTTAGGTGCAGAATTTTAACATGTTCTAGGCTAAATAGCTCCATGTATAAATAATGAATAGATGTTAATTTTAGTTACAACTTCATTTAAATTGAAGTTTGTGGCCCTGCTTTGATCCAATGTCTTTGCAAGCAGATCCATTTTCATTGGAATTCAACCAACGGGTTGTTACGGTCTGTGTTTTATTAACATTTGTGGTTTATACTGCTGTTTGTTTGCTAACCTATTTGGTGAAATTCTAATCTTCTGAGTTGGGTTTTTTGGCACTGGAGCAAATAATACACAGCACTTATGATATCATCTTGTATTTCTAAGAACATTCAGCAGTTCAAAATATGAAAAATATATCTCTGAGTTTGTAGTATTTGGTGGCCTGAGTTCATAGATTTTAAGGCCACAGAAAGTACCATGTCATCTAGTTTAGTCTGATCATACACATAATACATTTATTTACAGCAGACAAGTTTTCTTAATAAATTCACAACAGAAAGAGCCCTCAAGGTAGCACTAAAGAAATTAACAAATCAGAGGTCTTCAAGATGGGCACTATGTACTGTGTCTGCACAGCAGAAAGTATAAGTGTCATACACTGGAAGTTCTAGTGCTTAAATGCAACCAAAACCATAATGATATTAAATGTAATAAATGGTAGCCTCACTGAGAACTCTCTGAGAATTTCCTTTCCCTCTTTGGAATGATCCAGCTCTGTCTTGTTGAGTAATGAGAACCATGGGAAAGAAACTTAACAGCAGCTGCTTCCCTTCCAGTTTGCACACACTGAAAAGGTGCTCATTCTTTAAGACTGGCACAAAATTAATTTACTTTGTAATACTTTATTCTCCCTTAAGCAGTAGTCAATCACATTGTAACTGTATTGTTTTATTTCTGCCTTGTAACTTCAGGGAATTTTTTTGTGAGGTTGTCATTTTTCATCACTTACGAGACAACAGCATTGTACAGATTCCTTGAAAAGCATTATATGACTCTTACTCTGTGTCAAAGCAGGGCACAAACCAGTGATGGATCTGCTAAAATACTGGAAAGATCAAAAATCCACAGAGAATACACTATACAACCATGCCTAGTGAGAGAAAGCAATAATGAGGTGTGCACAAAAGTGTTTAGGACTGCAGTTCATGCTTTTCCCAAGTCCTTGGGGTCAGTTCTACAGTAAACTAATCCCTAACCATCCACCAGAGCAATAGCAAAGGTGCTGGAAGGTTTTCTGACTACAGATGGCCCTCAGGAGGTGGCAACTGGAGAATGCAGAACAGCAGCCCTACCACCTGCATCCGTTGTAATACTGCCAGTGAGGAGGAATATGATACAGGCAATGGAATAAGAGATGCTTTTGTTGAATGTACATTTGAAGAACTGCTGGTTATTCTGGTAGGAATCTCACCCATCTGTAAAGCTGCTTTATGCTGTATCTGTGCAGTATGAGATGGCCCAGCAACAGCCACACACAGATTTCCTAAGAAATGTCACCATTGTGAAACCATGTAAATATTAAAGCATTTGGTGCAAAACTTCATCTCTCCCTTAGAAAATGCAGTATATAACGTGCTCTTCTTTCTGTTAAGAGGAGGGAAATGAAAGACTTATTAATTTTGTACTATTACTGTTGCTATAGCTACCTTACATTTTGTTGGGCAAAACCAGACCGAACAGCCTTGAATATTTTTATATTTTTAACAGCCTTAACCATAATTAATTCAGGTCAGCACATTTGAAGTGTTAGACATTTATCTTTTCATTTTGTGACAAGCATGAGTCTATTGCTCTTGTCTGTGAAGAGCAGTTAGTCATCTTACTGAATAAACCTGGTAACAAAGAGAAAAAGTAGTTCTGTCTTTTGATGTGGTTTGTTTACTTTATACTGGATTTCTCCTTTTGCCTCACAGAGTCAAGTAAGGAGCAGTTTGCCTACACAAACATTGCTGAAGAGCTTGTGAAACTGTTCAAGAAGCAAATAGAGCATGATAAAAAAGAGATGATTTTTGAAGTTCTGGCCCCCCTGGCAGAAAATGGTGAGAATTTTTTTTCTTACTCTATCTTTTACTCATTCTCTTATGTGTATTTTGTATTTCAGTATATCCATGTCTTTTTTCAGGCACTAAATGCAGGCTTAACAGGCTGCCTTATTCTGAAGCTGCCATGGCCGATCCTTGTGGTCGTAGTTTCATTCACAGTGAATAGGTCTTAATTGTTGAGCATATGACAGGAGCCAGCACATTATTGATGCTAATTCCATCGCTGATTCACTCTGTATACAATTATGTTGTATTTTATTGCCCTGTGCCCACACTGGGAATATCAAAAGCTGCTTTTTAGAGGGCTTCACAACATATATCTGCAAATACTGGCTCAAGTGTTCATAGACCACTGGAGCACCAGGACATGATTTCCTGGAATCGCAGAGCCACCGGCAGTTCCATTTCCTATAACATTATTTTTGCTAGGGGCATGTCAATTGCAGAGCCAAGGAATGGACACTCTGCCCTTACTGTTCATTGAGAGATCCTATGAATTTAATTTGGGTGTTTGGTGGCATATCTTATGTAGCCCCAGGCAACCCCTGGGAGCTTGACTCACTGCTCAAGCCAGAGCACAAATTGATGTGCACCTAATCGCCCCTTTGGGATGTTCCTCCTAAAGGAACAAAGGGTCAGAAAAAAGTGGCTTGTACAATGTATCATCTGCCCTTAATAGAAATAAAGAAATGAGTTAATAGGTGGAGCTGGATTGATGTGGGAAGCAATTCTCTGTAGGGAAGACATCACGGTATTTGATGGCTCTCTAACCTTGTTTTAACAATCTCAGCATTAAATTTTTTTTTAATTGAATAGATTGTTAGATCGAACTGTAAACTCAGATTTATGTTTCATTCTACTCTGTGCATACACCATCTGTGTGTGTCTGTTTTACAAAGTATAAGTCAGGATAAACTTTCACTTCCATTTAAAAAGTTACTTTGACTTTTAAGTGGCATGGAAAATCAATTCCTTCTTTCAACTGTAAAAATGCACATTTTTTTCCAAAATATATAATTTATTATATAATTATTAACAATTTGCTCTAAGAAAGTTCCATCCTCAGAGACTGACATGGAATAGAGTTGAACTTCTTGTGTATTTGACATATATCAGTTCAAATGCTTAATTTTTCTTAGAGTGTGTTTTTAGTCGCAGTGAGATTTGAGAAATTCACTGCTGCTGACCCTCACTCAGATGCTTCCACTTTGAGAGGTAGTCAGAAAAATACTTCCACTGTGGAATCAAGGCATACTTAAATGAGTTCACTTTGCTGGTACTGTTTAGGTGCTTTTGATTGTAGATAATTAGCAATAGGTCAGAAGGGAAAAACATCTAAATTAAGTATTTGCAGAGTCTGGAATTTAGTAGTTGGGGTGTTTTTAAGCTTTTTTTCTAATTTAGTTGTTGATTAAGCATGCTGTTGTAGCAGTTTCAAATCACAGAACATCTGCAACGCAGTATTCTATAGCTAAGGGAATTATCTTTTTTTTAAAGCACCTCAGTGCAAAAGTGCCTATTTAAAAAAAATCCCAACTGGATATTTTGCATTTCCTTACAAAGTTCATGAGGAGGTCAGCCGCTCTTAGAGGAACAATGAATTTCACTCAGGTAAAAAGCCTAGTGACACCAGGAAACTGGGAGTCAGACACATCCTTCAGCAGAGGTAGAACACACTTCCTCTCCCAAATGTGGCTTGTAAACTGTATGAAAAAAATATTTCCAAAGCCCTGGCCTAAAAATATTTTAACTTGGGTTAAACACCTTTTTGTTAAAATACCATTTCATGTAGAAAATAGAGAGAAATCCTCTTTTTTTGCACACTTCGGCAGAGCTTTGTGACTGTTTTTCAAAATCAGCATGCAAAAACCACCAGAATCACTTCCATGTATGAAAAGACCTCACATAGCATAGGACAGCCTGCCATTCCCTCTTAACAGAAAGGGAGTTTGGGCATGTAAAGGAGATTCCAAGGGAAATACCTGTTAAATACTTTGATATTTTAGAAACAAGAGAAAAATATTGTTCCCAGATTTTATGACACCTGAAAAAAAATGTTATTACCTTCTCAAGCCTTGTTTTGAATAACAACTAAGAAATGAGTTTGCCTCATCAGTTTCCAGAACAAACTTTTCTGCCAACCAAACCTTTTGGATTTGGTCTTTCTGCATTCCTCCTGCAGCCCTTTCAACAAATGGCAGATATACTGACTGTCTTTGGAAAGTGTGAACACAGCACAGCCCTTATGAGTTTGCTGTGCCATGACTGAGGTGCCAGAAGTTTGCTGTAAAGAAATATCCTCATTTTTAGAAGTGAAGAGCTCCATACACCTTCAGCTTATGACTGTGCACTAAAGGCAGTCTAGAACCAGGGAGAGTCTGTTGAATGAATAATACCAGAAGTTGGCCATAAGAATTTCAAATAAGTTGCAGTTTTATGTACACAAGTTGTCAGTGAAAACACTGACATCACTATTTCTTACAGTCCGTCCTGCATGTGTGTCTGATGGATGCATTTAAAATCCTGATTCTGACTCCTGTTATCCACGCTATTTTCCAGATGTCATTAAACTGCAGCTGGTTGAAGCAGGTTTGGTGGAGTGCTTACTTGAGATCGTCCAGAAGACTGTGGACAGTGACAAAGAGGATGATATTGCGGAGCTTAAAACAGCTTCTGATCTTATGGTTCTGTTATTGCTTGGAGGTGAGTATGGGCTGTCACTATGTTCTGCAAAGCAACAGGAGATACTTGTAACGTGTATGGTGTTTGGCTGCTGAATTTCACTATTTATTAATTTTCTAAATAATCTAGAGGACCTGCTGCCCACCAGGCAAACATTTAACAGGTCAGATTTTGTTCCTTATTGCAGGACTGCATTAATTGTAGTGGAACCAGCAGAGCTTCGCAAATATAAAGAGAAGTTTCCCTAACAAACACTTTGGCTTGCTGACTCTGTGCTTTTTACCCCAGATGAATCCATGCAAAAGTTATTTGAAGGAGGAAAAGGCAGCGTGTTCCAAAGAGTACTCTCATGGATTCCTTCCAATAGTCATCAGCTACAGCTTGCAGGAGCACTGGCTATTGCAAATTTTGCCAGAAATGGTAAGAACATGCCATAATAGCTTATGTAAATTTATGTGTGTCCCTCTATCATGCTCTGTCTGTACAGCTGCAAAAAAGAACTGTGTTGCAGTAAAGCTGCTGTTGAGTTACACAGCAACGTCAGTAGTTTTAAACTTTACAATGCTCAAAAGCATTAAGGCTACTTTAAAAATAGTATTTTACATTTGTACAGAGGTATAGGGGATTTCTGCATTCTTCAGTATTTCTTCTATCACTCTTACGTTTGTCATGAGCACTGCAATTCTCACAGATGATGGTGGTCAAATTCTCAACAATGAAATCTAGAAAGGAGCAAGGAAATAACCCTTCTATTCATAAGAAGCTATTGTAAAAATCTTAGTAATAATCTTCCCTTCACAAGTGACTTGTTCCATCTCGCACAGATGGAAACTGCATCCATATGGTGGATAATGGCATAGTTCAAAAGCTGATGGATCTGCTAGACAGACATGTGGAGGATGGAAATGTAACTGTGCAGCACGCTGCACTGAGTGCTCTCAGAAACCTGGCTATTCCTGGTAAGGCTCTCTTTGCATTACTAACTACACAAAGGTGAAAATCTGGTCCTCCCACTGTACCCCCCAGGGAATGTGGGTGGGAGACCTGACTGATAGCCCTAGAGACAGGTCAGAGTGCTGCTTTTCATTCTAGCCCATCACTGCTTTTGTGTCTGTTGCACAGCAGTTGTGACAAGCAGTTCTGAATACATCACAAGCGTAGTGACTGTCCCTTGCCACTTTGATCCCACAGTATCCCCCAAAGAAAGGGCAGCTTTGTAATTGGCAAGGAGCTGAGGTGGCCTTGAATACGATTTCTAAACCCTTCTTGTCCAGAGCACTACATATTTATTTTTCTTTTTGCTTGCTTCATTTGCAATCTGTCTCACAGCTGAGGGTCCCCACCAGAGAACAGTGCCCACTTTGTTAAAACACTGCATCTTGCTTTAGACTTTGAAAATTGCCAAATTAGAGCTGGAGGCAGACTGTCAGAATAGCCACCCTATTGCAATTAGTTACTGTTTGCTGGCAGTAAGCTAAATGCTAATTTTGTCTTTTTTAATAACTTAATTTGTATGAGTTTTGATTACCCAAGCATAAAGGTAGAGCACACACAAAACAACAAAGCAAATCTGTAACACTTGTGTATGCTTTCTTATGCTGAGCCAAAAAGAAGTCTTTCATCCATTTAACGTTATTTTACTATCTTCAGTTTTGACAAATCATAACTTTTAGCAGTGATCGTGCATACATAACTGAACTCACTGAGGTTTAGCAGCATTCCATTTGCTTATCTTTCTCAGGTGAGTTATTCTTTCACTTCCCTGTAGCCTATGCTGAAGGGTGTCTGCCAGAGACATAACCTTCCCTGTACATTGTTAGAAAGAAACAAGCAAGTAATAACTGACCTCAGTGATGAGCTCTGTGTCAAACACTATTTCAAATACCTACAAAGTACTTTTTTCCAAGTACACTGTTGGGCAAGGTTTGCACCTTAAATGCATTTCAGAGAGCTCTGTGAAAGTGGAGAACAATGTCATGCCACAGTGTTATTTGTATGAAGTATTGGAACTAGGAAAGAAGTTATTCTGATATTAGTTCCTTTGCCTGTGAAAAATAAAAGTGTGTGGTTGGGACTCAGAGAAGTTTCCTCATATTTGGGGGTGCAAGTGCTAGCCTGGGCTTTTGCCTGATGCATTTTGTGAAAGATGCCTTTCCTAGACCAAAGGGAGGAGTCTAGCCCTTAGCTGGTGCTCAAACTGAACACTGAAAATTAGATGTGCATGCTAGGAAAAAGCACTTAATTTCACAGGAAGCATGACATTTTTCCACAACACAGTATTACCAGCGCATACTTTTCCTGAAGTCTGTGCTCATGATCTCTCTTTCAAACCACGTCTGAAAATTTGCTTCAAGACCAGCTCAGAAATAAACTGCATTTTGCAGAAATGTTTCTGAGATCAATCCCTGTTCTTTATTCATGCAGTTGTAAATAAGGCTAAGATGCTATCAGCTGGCGTTGCAGAAGCTGTATTGAAATTTCTCAGATCGGAGATGCCCCCCGTTCAGTTCAAGCTGCTGGGAACATTAAGAATGTTAATAGATGCACAAGGTAAAAATAAACTGTTCTCTATGTTAAGTGATTCTCTTTGGTTCATTCTGTGATATGCTGCCAAGATTCTTAAAAGAGAGAAGCAGAGTTTTTTTACATTTCATTCCTGAAGTCATGGAATAAACCTAATACATATGCAAAAGCAGAGGAATATGGGTTGATTTTTTTTTTTCAGAACTCCTAAACTGACTACCAGGGACCCTCCAAATAAGTGTCAAATGATTATTTATTTTTGAACCTCTTTACACTGTAACATTCCAAGTGTGTATTGAGGTGTGAGTGTTCTGAGCTACCACTCCTGTTTTGCTGTTCACTTACTGTATTCCCTGGCTGTACCTCGGTCCTTGGAACAGGATAATTCTCTATTAATTGATAGACTGCAATTCCAAAAAGAAAAAGCACATTTTAGTTATCAGCTTGTTCCGGGATGAGGATTTATAAAATCAGAAGTCTGCTAAAAACCAGAAGTAGTTCATGAGGTATTAGCTGTGTATTTATTTATTACTCAGTCCTACAGATTTTTTCAAAAGATCCATTCTAGTTCTAGAAAAGCTGTTGGATGTGAAATAGAAGTTTATTGAAGAAACTTATGTGACTAACAGTCTATCAAACCTGATCTGACCACAGTGCTCCGTTCTGGCAGCAGTACCTCCTGGTTTTTAATTTCTGAGCTGGCTCACAGCTCAGCTGGGGGTGTGATATCACCTGTATTTTCCCTGCTCTTAATCAGTGCACAAGCTTCATTAACTGGACTGATAAGTTGTTTCAAAAGCTGGATTATGAATGTTTTTCTGGATTTTTTTTTTTCATTTTGACTGGCTTTACTTGCTTCACTGCAACCTAGACTTCTCCCACTGGTAGTGCAGGACAGTGAAGTTCTTCTAACTCCTCCAAGTTAGTAACTTTCAGCTTATTTTTCTAGCACTTGCTTAAAAAAAGTGACAACCTTTTTGTTGTGTTGTTGGCTCCGGCATCATGTAGCAGAAGCAGCTGAACAGCTGGGCAAAAACGTAAAACTGGTGGAACGATTGGTGGAGTGGTGTGAAGCCAAGGATCATGCAGGTGTGATGGGAGAGTCCAACAGACTACTTTCTGCACTTATACGACACAGCAAATCAAAAGTAAGTTAGTGGAGAAAAAGGTCGGCTTGTCAGAATCAAGAGTTCCCTGTGCACTTGCTGTTGGTAGCCAACCCTCCAGCTTGCAATCCTTCTAGCAAGCCAGCTTGGGTATTCATGTGTTACATCTCCTCTGCCCAAGGCTTGACTCACTTTTATTTTTAATGTATCCTGCAGAAGTTCAGCATGCTGTATTCTCTCTGTTTTAATGATGCTACATACAAAGAATCAGTGAACTCGGTTGTTAGGATCTTGCTATATGTTTATATAGAATTGAGATTCAGAAATAGTCTGTCTCCCTACTCTTCATACAGCATATTTCAGAGTTTTATGATTCTGATAAATTATTAGAAATGATAATTTATTCCAAATTCTAACAAAAGCTTGCTTGAATATGGCAAAAGGTATAACATTAAGAAAAATTCATCTGCCCCTCCCATCACCTTCATATCAATCAAATACCTTTACCTAAGCAGTCCAAGTCCACCATTCTTGTTCAGCAGAGTATTAGACAGAGCAGCCTTATAAAGGACAAACACATCTTCTCTGGAGACAGGCTATTTCAGGCTCAGACTTCCTTTAGCATGTTCACTGAGATGAACACAGGCTGCATACTGAGCTTAAATAGCAAGTGTGATTTGGAGAGCTCAGACTGTAACAGCGGCCTCTTCATTCCTCTGTGGCATTTATGAAGTGAAAAAGTAGTAGGGGCCTGATCTATACTGAGCCGCTCTCTCAAAGAACAAATGAACAGGCCTTACAAGAATTTAAATCTGATTTCTGATATCACTGTCTCTGTCTAATACCCATTCTCCATTTTATATTCAGCCTCTAAAACTGATCAGGGTTCATTTTTGAGTTCTCACTTTTTCTGCCCCCGTCCCCACAGTCCCCAACATGCAGGCATGGATGGGAGACACTACCACAAATGTGTGATTTAATAAATATTCCCTATAGGAAAACAGAATTCAATTCTAAATATGGAGACACTACTGATGACATCAAATAATATAATAAGGCAGAAATTAATAGCATTATCACAGGTGAATTAATTTTTGTGTGGTGCATGTACTCACAGAGGAAATTTGATGGGAAGAGGGCTGAGAGGGTGGGATTTTTTAAGCCTTTACTGCCCTCTAGGTTTGAATATGAGTACAGCTGTATGGCTCTTAACATCAAGTTTGAATTTGGCTTTTAATTTTAAATTCTTTGGGGTAATATTTACGAAGGCAACAGTCAGTTTTAGTCATTCTATAAAACTGGAGTAGGTACCTGTGATTTCAGCGACACTAGCACCAAACCTGATGGCTGTCATCTATTTGGTACTGCCTTTTAAAGGGTAATGTTCACCTACGAAATAAAAAATTTTGATGTCAAAGATGCTAATTGGTTCTTAAGACTTATATAGCCAAAGTTCCACACCAACTAAAATAGAACTTAGCAGTTCCCAGATTGTCTCAGTCTGAAAACTACTTTGGAGTTCCAGCAGAAAATCACAAATAATAAAATACATCATTTCAAGTACAGAAAAATATAAAAATACTTAAATGTTTGCATATATTAATTATGTCACTTAGGAAGAAAAAAAAGTTTTAAATGGGATATTTTTGGGTCATTAGGCTGTAATTTGAGCCACTAGTATCTTCAGTATGATTATCTAAAAATATTTTCGTTTTCAAGGATTATGATTATATTGTGTCTGTTTCCTTGCATAAACAATGCCACTGCAAAGCCTATGCAAGGACTGAAAAAATAATTCATTCTCAACACATATGTCAGTTTATCAGTTTTGGTCTGTGGCTGGTGTTAGAAAGGGAGATGTGTTTTAAAAAGAAATTTAAGATATAAACGAAAAATTTAAATCAGATTCTTATTTCAAGAAATAAATGCTGCTTCAAACCTTTGTGCCCTCACAGGATAAATAAAAAATAATAAAACCCAATCCACATTACCTTGAACAGTTTCCTTTCAGCATGCCAAGTTACCTGATTTTTCAGGCAAACATTTTGCAAGTATTTTTGGGATATAAGATGGTGAAAACGTGAGGTGCACAACCACTTTTGAAATTATAACTAACAAATACCTGTGGAGACCAGAAATCCTTATTTAGCCCTTGTAATGTAAATTGGATCAAATTTTGGACTTGAAAACAGAATCCCAGCTGTGTATTTCTGATCTGCTTTAGACATATTTAACCCAGTTAAATGACACATTAAGTTCCCAGATACTGAGCAGCAGTACTGCACAACAGTTCATTTTAACACCTGGCTTTATATCAGAAACCAACACATTGGTATCCCATACCTACCTTTTCCTTACCTGCTTTGTATTTGAGGAAAAATTCCATAATAAGAGACCACTGCTCGTTTTCCTGTCCATGTCTAAACAGCTTTTCAAGTACACCATTTCTGTTACATAGTAAGGTGTAATATTTTGATCTCACCACTCTGAACATTTTGAAGAAACTCTGAAAATTCGTGGAGAGAGATGAGGGATTTAATAACTTTATTACAACTATGCTTGTGTGTTTCCTTACCCAAAGTTTATAGTTTGTTGGATACTTTGAACCCCTAATTATTTGATGATGGATGGCACAGTGTGAGAACTTGGGTTATACCATATAACCTGGAAAAGAGTTCACTATGCATGTCTTAACTTAGTCATGGGGTTTCCTCCCTTGGTTTAACAGCCTGTACCTTACAATTGCAGAGCATTAACAGATAATGTGTAGGCCTGCCTTGATGTATAAAGTGATTCTCTGTGCGTAAAGCCAACAAGTAGACTTACCCAAAGATAACACAGCATCCCTGACAGCTCCCTTATTTAATACAGTGTGTATGCAATGCAGTATTTTTTCATCTTGGCATTATTTATTTTAGGATGTAATTAGGACCGTTGTACAGAGCGGTGGCATCAAGCATTTAGTAACCATGGCGACCAGCGAACACGTAATAATGCAAAACGAAGCTCTCGTGGCACTGGCATTGATAGCGGCTCTAGAGTTAGGTGAGTATCCCAGCAGTTCACTCCACCTGGCTCCTTTCCAGTCTGTGCCCAAGAGAAGCCACAGAGGAAGAATGCAGTGTGGAACAGCCTCCTCCTCCTTCCACCTGCCTTTCAGTATTTCTGTGGTGGTTCATGCAGACACAGGCAGGCCATCATGTTATGCAGGAAACTGGAGAGTGCTGGTTATATGGGATGTGCTCCATCATTCTGGGAGGTGGTGGTGTGAGCTAGAAAGGCCCTCCAGCTTAACTTTCAGATTTGGGGTAAAACCCAGAAGGCAAACATCCCTTAGACTAGAGACTATATGACCTGACCACATTCCTACACTGGAAAGTTAATTCCCTTTTGAGAGAGCTTATCAAAGTGAAGCGTCCACTTAACTAGTAAGTAAGAACTAGAGAATACCCAGAGGTGGTTAATGCCCCCAACATGTCTTCATTAAATAACACAGAAATAAGTGCAAGAATTGCCATATGAAGGCAGACATGAGTACATGTCTTGATCTGCGTTTGTAGTACCTCAGCTTTTCAAACAGGAAAGTAAATGCTTAGCAGAGGTTTTGTTTATCCTATTTCCTTGCTTATTAACTAAGGAACTAAGCAAACAACCTTACATATTTTTGTTCTTGATTTCATCTCTTGCCATTTTGTACTACAGGAATGCTCTGTTCAATATTCAAATCACTGCCAATACATCAAGGAATTGTTTTAAATAAAAGGAAAGATGTTCCTATTCACATTAATCATCTCTTTGTCTTGTCTTCAGGCATTTAAAGGTTGAGCCCGAATTCAATACATGTATGTTAGAAAACTACAGAGGTAGTAACTCAAATGGAGATCTTGAAAAGTTTTCCACAGGCTTTATAATGGACCCTGAGCTCCCTCTACCATGGAAACAGGAACTACACAGTCTGTATTTATTCAGACAGAATTTCCAAAAGCAAATTAAGGCAATGGAAGTCTTGAAAGCTGAATTATTCCAGTTCGCCTAAATGGCTAGAAAGCCTCATGGCTTTTCCACCAGCTTACTGCACATTAAGACTGGATTTCATCATTAAACTCTCTGTCCGTCCTTTCAAGCAGTTAAGACAACTTCACATTTTTATAGCAAGAGCTGTGATTCCTGTCATCATACCATCAAATATGTGCTTGAGTTTTATACCAATGAGTTATGTACCACAGCCTCACTTTCGCTCTGCTGAGAGTTCATGTTTCAATAAAGGGATAACACATGAAGCATCAAAGCAAGTGGCACTTCCAGACTTACAAATTTTCACTTGTATTTCAGTCACTGCTGAAAAGGATCTTGAAAATGCTCAGCTTGTTCAGATTCTACACAGACTGCTCTCAGACGACAGGAGTGCTCCAGAAATAAAATATAACTCCATGGTGCTGATCTGTGCTCTTATAGGATCTGGTGAGTATTCAGGAGAGGCTGCTTCCCCAGATTTATGTATGCAATATAGTTCTACAGCTGAGCATAGAGCATGTGCAAACACAGTGCAACTGCGTCTCTGTTCACAATGGATGTAGACAGAAAGGTTCCATTTTCTATATTGTCAAGGATGAGGCTGTTAACTCAATTTTGGATATTAACTGCAGAAATTTGACCCCAGCTTCTCTAGGATGCAGCTAGCTCAAACTTTAACAGGAAAGAAATGAAAAGCATTTAAAACTGTGCAATATCAAGTTGTCTTTGCAAATATGCAGATCACAAGAACTTTTTTTTTCATTTCTAGGCGCAAATTCCCTGTAATTGATGTGTGATGATGCTTTAGGAAGGATCCTTACATTTATGTCACTAGGAAGACTCCTTTCCTCAACAGCCCTCGCATGCTCAGCTCACCAGGCACAATGTGCACTAACACATCAGTGCTGGACACTGTAAACTCTCATCTCTCTGAGCTCACCCTCTGCTAAAGCTCAGGCTGTTAACAGGCTGTTGGAGCAGGCTGTGGTTTGATATTAAACTTCCCACCTGTGTGTGGGCAAACAAACAAAAACAAACCACAAATCGAAAAAGAGCAAGGTGTCACGTCATGGGGAAATTTCATTCAAGGTTTCAAGAAGTTGCTACATTTATTTCATTCAATTCTTTGAGAAAGATTGAATTTATGGAGGGAGAACAAATTTCATTCCATAAAGGTTTTAGGCATTTACAGACAACTAAGATGACAAAGAACTGGAATAATTACAGAAAGGTGGAAACTCAGAGCCTGTCTGCACAACTTGCCAAGTGTGAAACACATGAAGCTTCTCTAGAGATCAGTTTACAGCAATTCAGTTAATGGATTAAAAGTTACCACAGTTAAACGTGTGCTGTCTCTGTAAACAAAGATGCTTTTTTCCTTAAACAGAGTTCACCATACCTACTGCAAGTGTAATTTTGGAGACCTGTACATCCATGCAAGTGAATATTGTATTCTTGCCATCTTACAGGAACAAATACTGGGTTTTATAGAGTTCTTTGCACACATCTCAGTGTGCAAAGATAGTGCTCAAAATTTGCTAACAAGCCTCAGCTCCCAGTAAGCACTCACTTTAATGTTAAGACACATAAACTCAGTTGTTACTCACAACCTTCTTGAGCCATTTCATGCTTGAGACTATCCATGCATTTTAGAGGAGAAGCCTTTTGCCAAAGGTTCACAGTCAGCCTCACTGTCTTGATCTTTATTTCCACTGCTTCCAACTGAAATAATCATCCTCAGGAAATCTGCCTCACAGTTGCATTTTCCCTTCTTGAATCTTGTCACCTGCAAGACTGACAGAGTTATTTAAAGTCAAATACCTGTCTTTCTAGTCCACCAGAGTACAGTTCAGTCTTATCTTAGGGGGGTATTTTAGGGTTATCCAAGTGGCAGAGTTCAGTCTGCCACCCCATTATAAGCTTTGCCTAGGCTTAAGTCTCCTTACCCTGCTCCCAGAGAACTGACAGCAGCATGTTACTTCATTGTGCAGCTGTGAAGTTAAGGCCCAGCATTTGACTGACCCAGTATTCTGCCCTGCTTCCTGATGAACAGACCTGTATAAAATCAGTAAGGACACAAAAATAACAACTGAGCAACCCTGGTAATAACTTTTAAGTTGGGTGTTTACTATTTTAACCAAGGACAGGAGGATCAAGGAGCTGATTGCTCTTTACATCTTCTTTACATGGGGAAATACTAAAGTACACCTCTGCCAGCTCTGTTGCCTCTAAACTGTTTTAGTTACCGTCTCCACACCATGAGCATTTACATGTTTCCTTACTCTACTGTGAACTGACCTGTGTAGTTATCTTTAAAGTAACTGACCCCAGTATAGTTCAATAAAGATTACAAGCAGTTCCAGTGGTTTAACTGTTGGTTTAGTTTAATACTCTAGTGACTGCTGTTGTTACTATGCTTTGTTGTGGGGTATCTGGCATCACATTTAACTTGATGTTGCCAACATCTGTGCATTCACAGAATCACAGAATGGGTCAGGTTGGAAGGGACCACAGTGGTCCAACCTCCCTGCTCAAGCACAGGATTGCATCCAGAAGGTTCCAGTAAGAGAGACTCCATAGCCTCTTGGGCAACCTGTTCCAGTGCTCAGTCACCTGCTCAGTAACGAACTTCTCCCTCATGTTCAGGTGGAACTTCCTGTGCATCAGTTTCTGCCTGTTGCCTCATGTCCTATTGCTTGGCATCACTGAGCAGAGCCTGGATCTGTCCTCTTGTCACTCTCCCTTCAGACACTCATAGACATGGATGAGTTTCCTTCTCTATCATCTCTTCTCAAGGCTGAACAGGCCCAGCTCCCTCAGTCTTTGCTTGTAAGAGATATTCCAGTCCCTTTATCATTTTTGCTGCCCTCCACTGGATCCAATCCAGGAGCTCCAGGTCTCTCTTGTACTGAGGAGCCCAGAACTGGACACAGCACTCCAGGTGTCACTTTATCAGGACTGAGCAGAGGGTCTCTTGACCTGCTGTCCATATTCTTCCTAATGCACCCCAGGATAGCACTGGCCTTCTTGACCACAAGGGCACTGCTGGCTCATGGACATTTTGTTGTCCACCAGGACCCCCAGGTCCTCCTCCACACAGCTGCTTTCCCCAGATCAGTCCCCAGCCTGTGCTGCTGCCTGGGGTTACTTCCCCAGGTGCAGAACTCTGCATTTGCCTTTGCTGAACTTCAGATGGGGTCAAGCAGTTAATAGATACCTATTTTTATCTGATTCTTTCCATCTGGAAGTTCCTATTGCAACTGAGTGAATGGATAGGAAAAGAAAAATAAGGACAAGGGAAAATGGAAGAAGCATCCAATGCAGAGCATTCATAGCTAGCACAGTCTTCTGTATAAAAGAGTCTTCATGAAACCGAATGTTACCAGCCACTGTAAAGCACAGTGAAATGCCTGGTTAATGTGTTGATATCTCAGGAGAAAGCAGGTAGTGCTTACATAGCATTACCACCCCAACAGCTTTACTGTTTACATCAGTCTGTACATACACATTCCCAGGTGCACAGCAGCATGAGAGGTTCCAGCTCGTACATGGCAGGGGTTAAACTGCATGAAAACTAAAAACATATGAACAAGAAAGTAGGTAGGGATGGGAACAAATGCCAAAATTTGCTATTAAAAAAAAAGTGAATAGCACAGCATAAAGCACAGCTATCTGAAACAGGTGGTTGGGTTTTCTCTGGGGAAATTCAGAGATTAGGCCCCCAGCAGCATGTGGAAAGCAAAATATGGAAGTATGTGTTGGTGAGTGGCATTTCACTAGAGTGGCATGAAACAAAATGGTTTTATATCAAAACTGTGAGATGTTCAGAGTACAGGGCTTTGTGAAAACTCGTCAAATTTCTTACCAATTTGCTCAATTTTATGAGTTGCTCCCAACCTCTCTTAATTAATACAGAAAGTAACATGCAATCCAGGATCAGAATAGTCAGACAGTGTCTCGTAGTTTTGAGCAGAACTTAAAACGCTGCATCCATATGCACAGCACATGTTGTGTTTGCATTAACTTCAGAGCTGAGCTGTAAAGGGACAACAGTGACCAGGTGGTGATGCATCCATTAGGACCCATCTCACACTCCCACAGATCCAGTAAGAGTTGACACTCAGAGATGATGCAGTGAGCCTGTCATGGCCAGCTCACTTGATAAGGCTAGTTTAAAGAATAAACCAAAAAAATATTTTCACTAAAAATACTTCATAAACATCTGTTTTGGAAGGCAATCCAGGTGGATATTCTTAACCGCTATGCAGCAGCTTTATCATTCATCATTACCTGATATCCATGGAGTTTGTGTGTGCTGGAGGCCCTGAAAAGTTGTCTCTCCATCCTCAAAAGCAATTCAAAAAAGTAAATAACCAGATCATGCATACTCACAGCAGTGTGCCTGTGTGTACAGGGTTTAATAGAAAAGTTTCTCACAGTTGTCTGTTCCTCTGCCTGTCTCTTACAAAGCACTGTTTCTTTTAATATTTCCTTTTCCAGAACCTCTTCAAAAGGAAGTGCAGAGCATGGCGTTTCTAGAAGTCATATCAAAACTCCGCAGCCATGAGAACAAAACCGTTGCCCAGCAGGCCTCGCTAACAGAGCAAAGACTTGCTGTAGAAAGCTGAGGAAGGTCTTGTTTCCAGTGCATTCCATCACAGATTTCACCTTTGTCCTCCGTCCTGCTGCCGCTCCTGCTGTTTTCCACTGTATCACTTGTGCATGCGTGTAACGTTCCCACACAAATTGATGAACTGCTGTAGGTACCCGTCCAAAAAGGTTTCTACAAATTCATAGGTGGTGTTAACATGAACCTGTCTCCACCCGTAACTGTTCTACTTGTATTCGTGTTGCTTGGGCCACATAGTAGAATGTGCATGTTGTAGTCCTATGATGATGTAGAAGTGGTACTACACAACTGACTCTTTCCTCATGCCCCCTAACTGCATAAAAATGTACTACTAAATTAGGGACAATACGAGATGCAGCAAGTCCAGACTAGTGTGCTGACTATAGGATTAAGAAGTAAATCTAGCTCAATTTTTGGTGCTTTGGAGATTCAGGTTTGAATGCAATGTACTGCTGCTCATTCACTGGTCTTGCCTATTAATGTCAAACTCGTGGTACCTAGAGGTAACAAATAAAAATTTCAGTGCTCTCACTTTACCCTGTGGTTTGTTCTTTTTTCTAATCCCACGCAGAAGCCGTGACTGCACCACCATGCACTGAGGACTTGTTTTTGTTCCTGGCTCTGGCCTGACGCAATCACTGCCTTTCGGCTGAGCGGACACAAAGAAAACTATTTCAACCACTTTCACTGTGTGGTGTAACAATCATGCATTTTAGCGGCAATGCATGATACAATCCTTATCCTATAAAGCCATGTGCATATGAGTGCTCCTGGGCTTGCTTGGGATTGCTTCTTTGTTTCCTGGGGGGCTTTTATAGATGGATTTTTAAAGGAATATCTTGCAGCAGCTGTTCAACAGAAGCCCATCAAGTGAGAAATGGAAGATGCAAGAGACTACCTTGCTCTCCTTTCCTAGGTAAGGGAGATGGAAAACTGCCAGTCTGAGCATCTTATCTCACAGCTGCTCTTTTGTAGGTCTATAACATGCCAGTTGAGCAATTCAGCAGACAACATTTTGGCAAAACAAGGAGCCAGCTGGGATAGCAGTTTCCAACAAGCCAGCAGATGTTATTTTGGATTGTGTGATACCATTGCCTGGCTTGATCAAGCCCAACATGCATGAAGGTCACAGGATCTATAACATTTTAAAGTGAATTCAGCATTCCCGGTGCTGAAATGCCAGCCTCAGAAGTTTCAAGTTCCTTTTCTTACCAGCAGAGGCAGCAAACACGAAGTCCAAGCACCTGAGATCCCATGCCAGGTAATTGCAAACCACTACTTTTAACCTTCACAAATTCACTCCCCAGCTCCATGAAACCACTGCCTAGCCCTCAGATACTGTGATGGAAAGATGCCAGTCATGAGGGTAAAGGGATTGTTTACACAAGCTGGGTATGAAAAGAAACTTGCCTTCAATAGTAAGCTTAAGCTCTCAGATTGTACCAAAACACAGCAGATGCTATAGTTCTCACACTGCAGAGATTCCATGTCCATTCAATCCAGTGCCAGAAACATGCAGAAAAAGCCTCCAATACCAAACTGCACAACAGCAAAAAAATAAAACAAAACAACAAAACAGACATTCAAAAAGGTATTTGCTAGTACTAGGGCAATAAAGCCACTAACGGAGTGCAGAGTTGTCAACACAGACCAGGACCTCATGACATCAGGCTCCAAATAACACAGAACCTCTGCACTGCTGCTGAACATAACCAGCATGTTTACAATCACAGCTTACAGGCCCACACAAGGCCAGGTTTTCTCAGGCACAGAAATTCTTTCCATTGACTTAAACAGAACCCAAAATAACATTTGAAAGGCCAGTTATCAACAACCTGCCTGATTCTATTAAGAGACTATTCCTTTTGACATTGGTATAAAACTTCAAGTGCTCAAACTGGTTGTGATGCTGATAGAATTTCCATTTGGTTGTCTAACTGGAGCTGTGGTTAAGCATTAGCTCTATTCTCATCACCAAATGTTTATCAGGAATACCACAGTCACAGCAAGCATGAACACGGGCCAATGGTGATACCCTACTTTAAGATGGTTTCCCTGAACGGAGTATTAGATGACTTACTTTCCTAGATAAAATCTGCTGAGCCTAGGAAGGAAAACCCATATAAGGTCAAAGACGGGTGTATGTCACAGTAAGAGCCGATAATTGAAGAGACTATCTAGCCACACAAATGCTGTGCTGTCCTGAGGCATGCTGCAGCCTGCAGGTCACTTCTGTGTAGTTGCTAAATCATTTCTCCTCTGAGCAATTTTAAAAACAAATGGGATCTAAGGACGTTACTATCACATGCATTTCACTACTCACTGGACTGAAGTCAAATGAAGTGAAACTGCTGACAGTAATTCCAATTAGATATTTACTAGCTAGATTGCATCTATGCAAAGCTTGACATTTGCTGCTCAGACTGTTTCTATGACAGCAATGCTGGACATGGGTCCTTGTCTTTGTCTCAGTGCCACTGCAAGTCGAGCCAGAACAATCCCTACAGCCACACCACAGGGCAGGCAGCACCTCCCTCGAGTTACGCTCATTGGCATCTCTACAAACGTTGTAAGGCCCAGCATCTCACTGGCAGGAAGGCAAACAGATCCATGTGTTCCTACATTTCACAGTGTCCTTATTACAAGGAGAAGCTTCACTCTGGGTAAGGCACAAACCCCAACAATTCTGACCTTGCATCCAGAGCACCCATTGGTCAAATGAGACCATGAGACTCAGAAAAGATAATTTGTTTCAAAAGTCCTACAAATGGTAACTAGCCTCAACTTCCAAGAATCAGTGTACAAGTCTGTTACGAGTTCGACAGATAGCAGGTAGCCACTCCTAGTCTCCCTCTCCATCATGAAAATGCTTATCCAACACATCTATTGGGCAATGCCCTTTGCTTTGCTTCTTTTTTGTTAGCTTTTGGTCATTCCTGTGTTTGTGTGTCATCTCCCCAGTTTAGATGCTTAATTTACCAAATCATTTCCATACATACAGATAAATGTCATACGCCTGAAATATGCAAAAGGCGTGACACTTCAGTCTGGATATAGACATGCTTTTAAATTGATCATGCTGATATTTTGTATACAAAACCTAGAGGTTTTGAAATACTTTAAAGAAAAAAAAGTCTGCTTCCTCCTCTATCCAAAGTAGCAGAATACATCATTACCCATTTTTACCTGCACAATAATGTAAGCCAGTTCTCACTACTTCCGTTTAAGGACATGTTGCACTTATTTAAACTTTTGAAAAGGGAGATGGGAATTTCATTTGTCTAAGTCACGCAAAGCAGCAACTTCTGAATACACCAGAGTGACCAGAATAATTCTGGGGAGACCACAGCCACTGCAGCCTGAGGAACATCAGGAACCTGTTGGAAAGAAGCAGAGCATGTTCGTTAGGCAGAGACTTCAACAACAGCTGACAGCAAATAAGGGATCTCTTCATGAGGGGACATGCTCTTCATGTATTAGCTTATTATTCACCTAAGGGCAGCCACTGGTGGCATCAGCATGTTTTGTGATTTAATCACAACACAGTATTCTACAACACATATGAGAGATGAGGATTTATTTCCCCTGTTAGTTTGGAGGAAAGGAGGTAAGGATCTTGTCCTGGAGGAACTTTCCATGAATGTATCTTTCTATTGTTAATATTAAGTGCTACATCAAGAGTACATACACATTCACAACATCATATTTCACACAATTTTATTTATAAAATTGTAATTATCTAACAAATTGCATATAAAATGATTTACTTCAAGTAAATACAGAATACTGCACGACTATTAAAACTATTGTATTGTCCATCATAAGTGTATTAAAACATTCCTAAAAAATGCCTCTATTAAAAAACAAAAAACCCAAGAACACAAGTAGCATGACCAAGACCATTTTCAATAGCTTAAAATGAATTACCAGGAAGTTGCATTAACTTCCTAAGTAGACTCCAGTTACATCCATTGAGATCAGCATGTGATACAATACCACAGTCTAATGCTGAAGATGACAAGTAATACATTATGCACCTGACCTATGCTTTCCTCCTAGACTGAGGGGAACCAGTCTGAAATCAGAAAACTAAAGCTCAAGTCAAACTCTACGGGGCATGCAGTTCTGTTACAGCCATACTTTCAATCAGTAAGTGTAGTTGGCTTTTACAATCAATTTTACAACAGATAAAAAAGGAACACAAGAGAATACATTCGTATAAAAAGGAATGATACACAAAGGGTAAATATTGACACCTTGCTGTACACCTTCAGATGAACCAGAGACAAAGATTCAGCTGGAACTAATCTGGAATATGCGTATCAGAAACAGCTCTGAGTCACAAACCCAAATCCCAATGTCCCCAGAGCTCAAGGTCCATCTCTACTATGTACGCAGCATGAACATGAACACACATACAGATGGAGCTTTTTATTACACACTTACATTGCCAACACACAAAAGACAGCTAGCAGCGCTGCCTCGTGCACGCTAGTAGTACAACACTTCTTTTACTGCATGTTAAGGGAGACAGATTTTTTATTTCTTTTTTTTCAAGGGGCAAAATTTGGTAGCTAATGGATCAGGGTAGTATTATTTCATTTGTTTTAGACAGTTTCATCACCTGTTACAGATATCTGAAAAAGATTCAGAGAAAAAACAAAAATGGGAGGAAGTGGAACATTCAGCAGTGCTTGACACCTTTTGAGGTCTAATCTCCTTCCTAAGTATTTGCAAAACTTCTATTTCAGTGCGCCCTAAAGACATACACAGCAAGAAAGGAAACAGAATCAAAAATTCACACAATAGTTTCTCTTGTAACCAACCATACTAATCAAGACCAATTATAACAAGGGCATCTCTAATGTAGTAAAAACACAGATTGATGTCCAGGACAGTTCTTATAGCACCATGTTTAGTCCTGCCACAAGTGATGGCAACCTCCCATAACTGGTAGGAGGTGCTGCCACCGACTCTCCACTTTACAGTCTAATGCTGTTCTAATGCCAAGCAGCAAAGGGAAAAGGCAAGGGAGGGCGTGCCACTAACCAAGGCTTGAGGGGCTGGCCAGTGCTTCACTTTCCTCGGGTGCAGCCACTCACCCACTGGGCAGACACTGTGAGCGTGGGCAGGTGAGGCACTCCTGCCCCTCCATCAGGCCGAGGGACAGCCTGGAAAACCACTCAAGACTCACCAGCAAACTCTCCTGGAGGACACCTTTCCTTCCTATCCAGAATAAATACTTTCAGGGTGAAAAGCAGTCATGTGCAAGAATCATTTAATCTGCATGCTACTATTTACATTTCAAACACTATTTACACACTAGAACTACAATGAGCATCCCTCTCAAAGGGGAGAGAAGAAGGCTTTCAGGACAGAGTACACTTGAGCAAGCACCCCCACAGCTTCAAACTCTAAGGGGCACAATCAAAATTATGGATTTTAAGCAAAGATATCCTACTGCTACCAAAATAGACACAGAGATGAATCAAACATTTGTCCATCAGGCTATTAATAAAAAAAAAAAAACCCAAACCCCAAACAACAGAAAGGTCTGTGAATACAGAGGGTATGTAGAAAGCAGAGGAGCAAGGACTGTGTTGCCCTCTGGCAGGGCTCAATGGGATATATGGAAATAGCTTTAAAGCCAGGGCTGCTGCTGAGCTACCAGACTCCTCATTAGCAATGCCACTACTCCACAGGAATCACCCAGCAAACAGAGCTGTTTCCCATTCCATAAGCCTGATAAATTTCTGAACAACTACTGCAGATTAAAGAATCGGACTGATCTCTGAACTCACATCTACCCCACCACCACAGCAGGCAGGCTAGAAATTTCCATGGAGTCCTAGCACCTACCACATCTTATTGCTTTAGACACTGAGCCCACGTAGCCAGCAGTTGTGCTTTAGTTGCAGCTCACGTGAACTTTTCAAAGTTTCCTGGAAGAAAATTTGCTTGTATTTGGCAGGCTCTGACAATAATACATTGACTTTCAAGGCCTCCTGCTTGCTTTCCAAACTGGACACCTAAGCTGCTGAGTAGCTGCTGATGGGACATTTCTAGGACATCTTACCTGATTCTGTAGACAACAAAATGTGGGATTTAAATGTGTAACATAGACAGATAATCCTAAACATTTAGTGCACACCCATCAAACAACTGCAAAAATGAGTAAATAAGTATCGCTTGGGAACGAGGGAGGGAGAAGGATCAACATCCGCAGCAATAAAGACAAGCTCTAGAAAAATAAGTTATTTAGTGGTTTTTGTAAGAACAGTCGGTCATTCTGGGATTCAGCAGAAGTGTTGCACATTTTTGTGTAGATGTGCAAGTTGTGAGAACAAGATTTGCTCAGCTTGAAGCATTCATCCTCCTATCAGTCTGACACTGCCAACAGCACAGCCAGCAGACTGGAACTCAGAGAACAGCGTGACAAGACAGAAGGCCAATACAGTACAACTGCAGAGATTCAAGTAGAAGAATGAAGCTATCTTCAGAAGCTCAGAGCAGCAATGGCAGTATATAAGATCAGTGGCAACAAGGAATGTTTCTGTTATTAGGCTTTTTATTTTCCCTCTAAACCAAGGCCCAGGATCATAATCAAAGCTCTTTGGTGGAGGGGTTATTTCCTCAATTCCGCTTCCCTGATTCCTCTCTGCACCATTTTGCCTCAGTGCAGCAACACTGGTGCTGATGGTCTGTCTGTCCTGCCACCATCAGGCAAAATGGTATGTCCCTCTGGGGGAAAACAACCAGTAACTCCTCAAGTCAAGGAGTGGCTAAGAAAAACATAACACTGTACTGAGGTGGAACCAACTTTATTAAGGACAGTGAGTTATAATTGCTTTGAAAGGCTTTAAAAAATACTCTGAGTTATGGCTGGCCTTTAACAGCAGATACCAAGAGATATGGAGGCTGCCTGATTCAGAGCCAGTCAGTGGGAGTCAACCAGAAGAGGATGAGGTAATGCTCAAAGATGGGAGGACAATGGGTCTGTCTGAGGCATCTGTGAAGCACCAGCGTGCCCATCACCAGCCTTCACAGAGGAGAAAAACCATGTCCAACTAAAGCACAGAAAGGCAAAATGTGCAAGGGTACATATATTCATCTTTTTAAGAGTCACAGGACCAGAAAGGGCCTTAACAAGTCATCAGATCAGCCTTCTATCTATCCCAAAGAACAGGGAAGCTTTGAAAGCAATGTGTTCCTCTCTTCTGTTCCATGTACCTCCTGTTTTAGGAAACTCAACTCAGAAAGATGTTATGTTCTTACAAAGAGGTGCTGCACACCCTTTGCCACTGTCTGACCAAAGCAGGACCACAGCTTCCAGGACTGGTATGGAGATACTGAGAAGGGTCATAAAGCAAGCTAAATTTATACAAAGTGCAATAAACTACCCAAGCCATGGTCAGGTCTTTATGTTCACCATAATTAGTGAAGAAGAACAAATCAAAAGCACTAAGCTGGATGGAGCCTGATCTAAATCTTCTTTCACTATTTGTGCTTTTTTCCACATTCTCTCTCTTGTGTCCAATTCAAAAGGGTCTGTCTTGGCTGATCCTAAGAAATGCTTCTATTTTAAGACTTTTATTCTGTTGCTTCAAGAAAGCTCTTTGTTGCCTTTAGAGAAAAAAAGGGAGACACATCTCCATAGTGTGAATTCGTTCACTGGAGCATTTACTCTGGCAAAAACTGTTCTATCCAACTTCCAAGAGAATGGGATATGATCTTTCCATAATCACATGCATTTATCAATAAATAAGTTTGGATTAGACTGTATTAAAACATATGCACATATTTAAAGCACTGGAGTGTCACAGATTCTTATTCCACAGCTCATGCAAGTCAAAAAGAATTAAAGAAAAGAAAAAGAAAAAAATTAAGACCAAAGCCCCAACTAGGAACAGACCAAAGAAACAAGCTTCACATGAATATGTCAAAGTATTAATACTAGTGAGATCCCTAAATACATTAGGTTACACTAAATTTCAGAGAAACAAAAGATTTTGCCATATCAGATACATAAGTTTTGATTTTTTTAAGTTAATATATAATTCATTCTTTGACTATTATTCTTCACTTGGACCCAACATCCACACTGCTTTCATACATTTATACAGTTATATCCCATCCTTGCCTTAAGAGACTGATATCCAAAGGTATGGCAGCAACCCTTGTTTGTCAAATATAAAACTCCTTTCCCTTCATACAAGGGTGGAGAAGGAAGAAAGATCTTGACAGAATTAAGCAATTCTCCCTGGTGCTGATTCCAACCTCCAAGTACTATAGGGAGATGGTTGGAAGCTTGCATAAAAAAAATTTCCCTTGTTTTAAAAACAATTTCTTTTACTGTACAATAGATGCATAGAAAGTTGCTTCCTGCTTCATGGGTTTAGGCCTGTAGCTATGTTTAGCTGTGAAAACAAGAAGATTGTTCCTTTACAGAGTGGTGAGGAGATAGACCATCTCAGGAATATTTGGCAGCTATCAAAGAGCTCATAACAAGAATAAACAGCATATCCACAGACTACAACAATGTAACTCTGTCTCACTGAATACACCAATTTAGAAAAGTGTCCACTTGTTACTCAAAATCAAGAATACAGTAGAGATTCACGGCTCAACAGCTTTCAAAGTGGTGGTTTAAACAAAAAAAAAATTGTCAGTGAGCAGCAGATTTTCAATAGCCCACTCTTCTCTCCCCCACCCCAAAGAAACACAAGGTCACTGCAGTATCAGGAACTCAGACTTGAGACTACTTGGGAGAGAAGGCTTCCCTGTCACCCATGTCCATACAGCTTGGTGTCGGAGTGACACACTGGAGGTTTCAGAGGGTTTCAGTTGTCCAGTGTCTTGTTGTGGTTACTTCAGCAGTTTTACCAGCTGGCTCTGACAGCCTCAATGTCACTAACCAAATTCTGGGCTAAGCATATCCCAAATATCTGGAAGAGACAACAGTTTATTCATTTGAAGCACTGGACAACTCATTTCACACAGGCAAAGTCCTTAGATTATACAGAATTTAGATATGAAAGAAACAACATAGGTAGAAATTAAATTACCAGTAAGTGTTGGAAGAAGAAAGAATATTGCAGAACTCCTGTACCCCAGTATTTTTATAATGGCAGCGGGTTCCAGTTAATTAACACTTCTGGTCTTGTTTCAAAGCAACCCCAAAGGCCCACTGCTGCTCATTTAAGCACCACTGGAAACAGTAAGGCTGTACAGGCTTAAAAGTCTCTACCTAAGCTTTATCTAACAGAGTGTTAGTTTCAACCTGCCAAGAGTTGAAAAGAAAAAAACGCATCCCTGTAGATAAAAATTAAATATTCCTTAACACAAACAAAGCCTCATGCATTTAGTTCCCACTGCTAAAACCCACAAACAGGCAACTGGCACTGCATTTCCAGTTCTCATATACAGTTCCCCCCTCATATATTCACTTTATCTATTATTCCTCTGTGCAACTCATTACAGGGAACACAATGTTTACCTGCAGTAATGCTATCCCAATGAATATACCAGCAACTATGGTAAGGTTGTCCTGCAACCACTTCTCAAACTGAGGGACACAGCCTTTAGTGTAGATAACAATCTGCTGATCAACTTCCTGCCAAGGAGAAAGAGGGAAGAAAACAGAGGTAATTACATTCAACTACACCATCAGCAGAATCATCTCCTCTTGCAATAGGAATTCAGACCCTTAACATATCACATTAAGAAGAAAGAAAACAAAAAAAGCTTACTGGTTTTTGCCTTGCATCATAGCCGCACTGAGTATTAATAACATCTTCCTAGAGGAGAGAGAGAGAGAAAAGAGAAGCAATCAGTAAAATATCTCCTAAATACCTTCTCCCAACTCCTAGGAGTTGATCCTGTACGTAAGTAAGACAATCACCCAAACTTTGGCTAGCATATTGCTTTAACAAAAAAAACCTTCCTCCTTCACTCTGTGCTATTAATTATTTGCAGCAAACAAGAACATGTGGTCAAAAAAATCTTTATCTCTCAAGTCAGCAAGCTGGGAAAACCAGCCCTCCACCTGGCTGAACTCCATGTTCCAGATATAAGCATCAAGCATTTAGTAGTCAAAGTAAAGAGACTAGGGAACATGTATGTTAAGTGAAAGAACCTTCTGCTGAAAAGGTTTTGTCTATTCTAAAAAATACGCCAAGAGTACTGTTATCATTTCCAGGGTTCAGACAATCTGTGCAGAATGAAGAGGTGACAAGGGGCAGTTCTGTTGCAGAAACTGCAAGTTCTTTCTGAGAATGTCTCTAGAAATATGTACAGTTCCTTTCCAAAAACCTAAGAGAAAAAAGGAACAGATGGGGTAATGTGTTCTTACTGCCTGTTCTTTCTTATAGGAGCTTGATACCAATGGGAAAGGAGGGTTTTTCCTACTCCCTTCCCTTTAGTACTCCCAAAGCACAGGTAATAAAATCGGCTCTGGCAGACTTTCCCTAGTGAACAAGTGCTTCCCATTGGCAGCTGAAGCTGTATTTTTACTTTGTATACAGCTATTTCATGGTAATAAAATGAAGCACAAAACTTTTGGCATCAGCCACAATGGCAACAAAATATTAAGTTACTGACTTATCATATAATGACAGTGAGCAAAAGAAGGACTACTAAAGAAAGTGAGAAAATCAGCCAACCTTGGCTAGGTGTACCAAATATCACAATGTAATGAAATTGTGGGAAGTGAGAAAGGCAAGCAGTGAAGAAACGGATTTTAAAAAGCAGCCATATGGAAAAAAGTATCTCCTATCAGCATGGAAAGCTCCTCCGTTTCCTCACTTCGCAGGAAGTACAAGGGGTCACAGTCTGTCAGCTCCCTAAACTGGATTTCCTTGATGGACCTTCAAAATTCAAGCAACTTATACCCCTTAATGAGATGAATGCTTCTGTTCCAGGATCTAAGTGCCACAGCCTACAAGGATGTAAAAGTACCCAAGATTCTGATGGAGGGATTTTAAGTTTTCTTCTTTGTTCTAAATGCCTACTTGCTTCATCATTAATGTTTTCTGCCTTTAGCCTTGGAATTCGTTAACCAAAAGAAGGTACAAAAAATGTAATGGAAATAAAAAAGCTTTCTAGAATTGCCTGTACAGGAATTTGGAACACTTCAACCTCCTTAACTACATCAAAATTAACTACAGTAGTCAAAATTTGTTTTAAGAGACTTATTTTAGCCTGCTTTAAACTTACCACTTCCTGATTCAAGCTAAACTAAAAACAGTAAGGCATCCACGTAACTGTTTGCATTAGTCCAACACTAAAACCTAATTCTAAAATGGACAAATTTGCTTTCCCACAGAATAAATATGTGTTTGTCACTGTAATTGAACCAATCACAGCTTGGTTACACTTACTTCAATTGTATGCATTACTTCTAATATTTTCAGTCTTTAAAGGCCATTAAGGTTGTTGTTTCCTTACAGTGAATAAGAATGAGATTTATCTTTAAATTTCTGGTTGCTGCATCACACCCAAACAAATTGCATAGCCATTTACACAACGGAGAGAGAAAGAGAGAACTTTAGGATGGATTATGTATTTTTAGGATGACCTTGTACTGCTGTCACTGGTTTGGTTTTGTAACAACTATATTTTTAANGAAATCCTAAGCATAAGGTAATGTTTGAGCCTAACCTACATTTTGTTTTAATATCCCATTAAAACATTTTCAGCTACGCTTGTGAGAAAAATTCAAACTACTGTGAAAACACATTCACTGCAGAGGAACCAGAACCAGCTTGTGCAAGTGACAGTGCCTTATCAGGAGACAGAGAGAGCAGCAGCAATTGGATACCAGGAACAGCGACTGCATTGCATTATTAGCAAGGCAGGAAGACCTGAGGTGCCTGTTGGCAACTTGCCTAACTTCAGTCTGTGCTAGACTAATACATTCAAGGAACTATAAGTCATTCCAGGTGGAGAAAAAGCCACAGCTGAATTACTAGATAATACAAGCACTCAAAGCCAGCTTCTTTCAAGCTATATATAGTCAAATGTATACAGTGCTAGGCACTTAACAGTTTCCATGCACACACCCATCCCTGTTCCAAGCCTTTCACTATTAGAGATTCCCTACACTTTACTTTTCATTTTACTCGTCTTGATCATGTCCATATTAGCAATGCATGGTTCCAACGTTTTCCACTTGATGAACCAGAACTACAAATATTTTAAAAGACATGAAAATTTACCAAAAAGCTGCTCCCGCACATGATTTCTAACCTTTCAAGTCTGATATCAGGTGACTGTAGGACCGGCCGTAATTTTAAAGGTCAAGAAAGGGTATGTAAAATACCCATGCCCAACTCAAGGTTCTAATGTCAGTTCCTCAGGGCACAGACTGTCATTCATTGTACCTGGCACCAACTGGGTCAAATTGGCTGCAGCCTCAGGACACTGCATTAAATAACGAATAGCACCTCCTTTAAAGTGTCTGATCTTAAGGGTTCCTGTTCTGATGAATTTCAATTGAAAGCTCACATCCTTCAACTCATTAAGAGCTTCTCCTTTTTATACTTGCTAAAATTAATATGTATGTTCAGCCAAGCCCATGGCTCTCTCTTCCTAATAAAAGCCACAAACAACAAAGACTTAAGTTAGCTTATGATTTTTGCTGACTGCAGAAAAGTTAGTGCTTAAGCTGAGCTGCAAAAACAAAAAAAATACAGGTTGGTGAGAAGTTAATAATTATGCACAATTTCCAGAAATAAAAAAGGAAAATCTTGAAGAGTTATTTACTGTTGGAACAGCAGACCCATCCTACCCTCTTGATTATCACTTACAGCAGGGTCTTTAGTACAGCAAGAGAATGGCACACCACAGCGCTCTCGACTCGCGTTGGAATCTGTGCAATTGAAGTAAATATTAAGGTTCCAGTCATCGGCTCCAAAAGCCCCACAGCACTGCCACTAGAACAAAAAAAGAAGAGCTGCTAAAATCTCACAACAAAAATCTCAGCATTAGTAACATGCATCTTTGCTGCCAGCTTCCCTCTAGCTTTCAAAACAAAATCTGAGACTCCCACTGCTTTCATTGAAACTGGCTTTTTTTGTTTGGTTGGGGCTTTTTGTCATTTTTTAAAAATACCGTTCCAAATGTGTAAGTTGTTCCGAAGTTACCATGTGATTAAAGTTATGTTCACACCCTGCTATGCTGCTCTTTGGAGAGAAACCCGTGGGTGAGCTGATAAGACTACACAATACTGCAGAGTTGCACAGGTCTACAAGCTCAGGCCCGAGGGACAGTAGAGCCAAGAGTACAACATTCTGTCCAGTCTAATGGGCCCTGGATTTTAAAAGAAATAAGCTCCAAGGGCTATACTGGTACAGCTACTCCTTTTGCCAGTTTGGGGGTACTTTGCATGGCTGTACATCAGACAGTGTGAACACGTTGTTCCCTGAGCATCACACACTGCACAATTAACACCTTACTGAAGAGGAAATTTGCCAAAGGCAGGCTTAGTCCCTGGCAAAACTTGTTGAACACACAATGAATACTGAACATGTTGCCTTCATGCACTACCTCTACTGGCTGAAGAAGTAACTCACAACTCGTGCTGGCCCTGGCTTATCTGCTGAGTGCTAATCCAGTTAGGAGAGAAAGCTTTAGGAAGACACTGTAAAACTGGACTGCAGCCTTTGGCTGCATACAAGTGGACCACTGCTTTCAGACTGTAGTGACCTCTGAACTTCTCTCAAAAGATTCAAAACAGTGCAAGAATCCACATCCTGTTGCTTACCATTTTTTCCCCAGGCACAGAGAAGCAAATCAAGCATTGAAACTATTTTAACTGCAGAATGTACAAAAAATAATAAACATAGATTCAACCAACACTTAGCCATGTTAGCCACACAGTACCAAATTCAAAGAGGGCTTCATCAACACAAAGATATATATAGTACTGGAGAGGGAAGTTACCAGCAGACCTCGTGTCCCAAAGTCAGTGCAAGACTTCTTTATACACACTGATAAATTATAGAGCTTAACCTGCACAGGTGCACCACTAGTTTCACCCTTCCCTCCCAAGTGCAGATGTGGCATCACTTAGAGATGTCCTACAAGAACTCTACAAGTGGCTCACTTCATTCAGCTAATTCCATTAAGTCTAATTCAGAAGAAACAACATTGTAGTTTCATTTAGACCAACTAAATACCTCTGCCACTCTGCAGTGTGGTGTAGCACCTCTAATGTTGCTAAATCTGCACCAATATTCATCCTAGGACCAAATTAGGCTTAAAAAGGAATAATTTCTTAAACAGATGCAACAGCTTCTACAATAAAATATTTTAACTTGGTGCATTTGACACACTAAGTCTTCAAGAAAAGGCACCCCAACTCTCCATCTTGTTTTACTCCGTCATACATCAATAAAGCCACTTTTCAGAGGTGCTGTATGTTTGCAGAAGTTCTGTAAAGACAAATATGCATATATTCAAAAGTATTGTATGTTAGAATATTTCTGGTTGCTCCTTGAAGAAACAAAACAGATGGAAAGTAAAAAACAAGAGCAGGTATTTCTTAAAAGTAAGCTTTACAAAAAAAATCAACACAATCCAACTTACATATTCCTGTGTGAAGTCTATGAGGTTTTGTAAATCAATGTCATCTCGGTATGCTCTGATGTTGTTGTTTATAAAGAAATATAGCTGGTCCTTTATCCAGTCTTTGAAAACAAATGCTAGAACACCAGCAGTGAGCTCCAAGAAGAAAATAATTCCAAGAAATACAGAGAACTATGAAGAAAATAAAAAAGGCTATAATTAATTTCCCTTTTGACCAAAAGTTTTTCAAAGCTCAGAATTATATCCAGTGATAAGGCTTAATCTGTTTCAGTGCAAGTTCAAATCATTTTGGCATATAGGACATTTTAAATAAAAAACACACCATTTTTTTATCGCTGTAGTACAGAAATGTTAACTCTATTCTAACAAATAATAAAAATACTAACAAATGTCCAAACTTTGGACATTTCACTGAGATTTTCAAAGATATCCAAGAGAATTCACTGTAAATTTCAAGACACAGCTAGTCACCACCACATGTAGGGCTCTTGAAAACCCATCTTAAATTTCTACATAGGCACTTAGATTTTAGAAGGCAACAATAAACAACAATAGTGCCGGTAAAATGCTTTCTACGTGACTTTTGCTTTAGATCCTCTCACTGGCAAAGCTTCGCCTAAGCAGACAAAGCAGAAATTGGTAACAGCAGAAATTAATTAATGACTCAGTCAGAGCGGAATGTCTATGAAATGACTCACATCCACATTAAAACTAAATGAGGCTGCTATGATTAATGCAAATGCAATGGATGCCAAAGGCATTACTAATGATCTGCCACTTTCTCTAAGCATTTCCACTGAGTCTACACTGTTTTAAATCACACAGGGGTCCTGGTATACTGGAAGTCCATCCCCTTTGCAACTGCGCCTTTGAGTTTCATTTTAAAATGCTCTCTGTGTGTGTTCCGATAGATTTTTTAATTTCTCCTGCAGCTGCTGTATGGGAAGCTATTTCTGGTACAGCAGATGGGTTCATTTTAGGCAAGCTAAGAGAAGCAAGGAAGAAGAAAAAAAAGAGTGTTACAAGCTGCTTTATAAATGCCTCAAGAACTGTGACTCTCAATTGCCTCCTCCCCTTAGACAACATGTCTGTGGGAGCCAAATGTGTCACTTGGAGGCAGTTATCTCACTGAAAGCTTTTTCGTGTATACATTAGCAGTTAATGATTATGAAGACCCAACTGTGTCCACAGGTTGTGCCCACCTCTGGAAATGGGAGTGATGGAGGAAAGATTCTTTTTTATTATACATCTTCAATTTAACTAAAAGTGAACATGATACTGTTACCCTCATTTTCAAAAGTCACAGAAGGAAATCTTTCAAAATATAGAACCTGGATGCATCCTGGACACTTTCTCCTCCCCTTCTCCTCCTCAGGCCCCAGCACTGAAAGCAGTGAAGCCTTTTCCAACTAGCTGAATGGTACAGACTGAGGATATCAGCCAGCAGCTCCTCATAACAGTCCTAATTCCTGTGTACCACGAGGGGCCCTTGCACAGCACAAGTCACATGGGTCACATTGCTGCATCTACATCCCTCATATTTCATAGGCAGCTTGTTATGGACTCCAAGTTCAACATGCAGATTCTCACAAGAAACTTCTCTCTTTTTGTGACAGGGAAGCAAAATGTTAGGTTATATCCACACAAAAAGCAGTACTGCCATGTTATGATTCTTACCACCAATAGTTTTGAACTTAAAAAAAACACAGCCAGTAAGCACAAGAGACTGAAGAGCCGTAAAGTGTTAAAAGCTAAGTGCTTTCATGGTGCTCTGACACTGAATAACACCTTCCTCTCCAAAACACATTTTAAAAGCTTAATACAGTTAAACAGAACAGAGAACATGGCATGCTACGTAAATGAGGAATGTCACAGTTGCAAAGGTTACTTACGAATTTGAGAAGAAAAGTGTTTTCTCGTAAAGCTCCAATGCATCCTGCAAATCCCAAAATGAACATAACTCCTCCTACCACCAGGAAGAGCCAAACAGGATCAAAGCCTCCCAGGTCAGTGATGGAGGAGATGTTGGACAGCACTCCCTGAGAAAGAGACAAAGCCAAGGGATAAAAAGTATGTTCAGCTTCCCATTGTACAAATTCTGCCTGAGTTTTTCTTCTTAAAAAGGAAGAAGATTACAGCAAAATAAATGTTCTGCAGTACAGCAAGAAAACACAGTTAAGAAAATCTTTGTATCCCAAAAGAGACAGAAAGTGCAATCACATGCAATACTTCTGAATCAACATGTGAATGAATAACAATATGTTCTTGAAGAATTCTCTGTGAGAAACCCACAGAGCATTTTCTGCTTGTGTAGCTATAAGTAGTCTGCCAGAAACTCAGAATAGATATTTGAACAAAACTGAACTCAGTCTTATTACCCATGCTGAGATGCATTTCACGTATCATGTACATTATTTATGTAAACACACAGTAACGTTATGGTAGAAAAAACAATTAAAAGCAATAAAACCACCTTGAATTTAGCATTTCTGCTCAGTATTTACAGCAATTGTCAGACATCAGAAGTGAGCTTTTGGATTGCAGCACCTTACAACAAAAAATTTTTCAACAAATTTTAACAAACTACATATCTGGCCAATTCAACTTCGGGCATCTACAGTGCCAAAACCTCATTCTAGAAATAAAGTATGGCTACTGATCAATTGGTTAGCAGGGAAAATTCAAAAATAACAAAGTCTCTTAGTAGGATGAAAGAAAATTTAAGAACTTATCTTGGGACACAGTTTACACTAACTTAGGGTAGACCTATCATATGTTAAACCACATAGGCTGTGTTTTAGATATGACAGCACAGTCTGCTTGTAATGCCATTTTTGCCTTAGAAGCAAAGTTTAGGTTGTGACACCAGTAATCCTGAAGAACTATTTTAATTTCTTGAACACATTTTAGGCAGAGTTTGGCTGATGTTGAACAGATGGGTTGTATCAAGAAGCAAGCACAAAGTTCCCCCTATTCCAGAAAGTTTACATAGGAACAATTACAGTTTCCTAAGGCTTTTTGGCAGAAAAAAAAATGCTGAAGTGTCACTATTTCTTCATTCCCCTCCCCAGTGCTGTAGGTCAGTGCAAAGCACACTGCTGTGTTCCCTCAAAGAAGCCTGAACCCAGACTGAGTGCTTTGGAATACTGCTTCCCCTAACTCCTGAATGATGCTGTGGCTTGAGAAGCAGCAATGGAGATCTCTACATCTCCAGCTCCTTCTTTGCAAAACTCTAAAGTTCATCCTTTTTCTTCTTCCTGTTCATATCCCTTTGTTTCTTTGAAATAATCCCAAAAGAGAGTCAATTGAAAGGGAAGTTACCACAACTTCATTTCCAGAAGTCTTTAATGATGACTGTTCAGAACTGTGGCTTTGGACCTGTGATTATATATATACACACACATACTTATTTTGGACCACTCAAAACATCAATTGTCATGTAACCCATATCTTTAACACATTACTTCATGTAGTCTGCAAACACTTTCATAGAGTTTCCCAAGCAAAACTTGAGCAAGTAGTAAATCAAGACAGTACTCAAAGCTTTTAATGCTGCAGACAAGGACAGAGTAGACAAAACACACATTTTGAATTTCACTAATACATACATCAAAGAGCCTTAGAAAAGGCTGAAACCCAAAGAAAAATCTGACTACCACCCAATCCTAAAGTATGAACAATAATCCAACAGCATGAATGACATTCTAAATATATTCTTTTCCTGCCTACTACAGAAGGCTATCGCTTGAGAGATGAAAAAAAAATTCAAAAATCACATTCATCACTTTCCTCCTACATCACATCCAGTACTAGCCTTGCTGTCATTCATTACAAAAGCAGAAAGAGATGTAAGGAACGATAGAACATAAAGCCAGCACTGCTGTCAAAGCAGAGCAGTTAGCCCATCCCTTCTTCTGGTACCATCTCACTGAAGAGATGATACACACCAAGACAAAATGAACACTTAACTGTAATTAACACTTACATCAACTGGTGCAAAAGTTTTTCCACTACTTTTGTTTCATTACATTTGTCATAGAAAAGAAATCCAAGCCAACTTTCTGACTAAGAACAACAAGCAATATAAACAGGATAATCCAATAGCACACAAACCTTTGAAAAAATCAAGGCCTTGACCCTACACAAGTCTAGAAGCATGAGCTCTGCCTCAAGGGGAAAAAACAACTACTAAAATGATTTCTTCACAAAGTTTTAAAGTCCCTTCCTCCATGCTTATATAGTTAATATAAGATGAGAATAAATTCCACCCTAAAGCAAGCACTGCTACTATTTTCTTTTAACATTAGCCGATTTTGGAATTAATGGACCATGGTGTAGTAGAGTGAAAAAAACAGGTCACTGCAGAAAAGATGTTGCTTTTGTATTACTTGTATTTACTTTTTAAAAAATCCAAAAATATGAAGAGTTAAGTCTCTCTTCATAAGACACTTTGTCTTTCTTTAAAAACAAAGCAACCAAAACCAAATAAATCAACAAAATCTCAAAGCAAATTACTGTGCTAAATCAACTTCCTTCCATATGAAAGTAGTAAAATTCAAATGAAAAGAAATCCAAGTAAAATTCAGCTCACATTTGTGGACAATACTGTTAGAGAAGACAGCCATAATACAAAAGTGGTAGTAAGAAACACCACTTTGCATTTTGTCACAGTCACATTAAATTCGATGGCAATAAAATTCACTGAGCCGTTTTTACACCGTTTTTCCAATCCTGCCCTCTCTCCCTTTTCTTGATTTTCTAGAACTGCCAGGCTCTCAGCACCCTGTAATGCCACATGTTGGCTGGTCACTCCTCAGGTTAGCTATGATCCAACACAAACTGCATAGGACAACATAGGCTTTATCTGCCATTGTTTCTGTCCTTGGAAAGCACCTTTATGTACATCTGTTGCTAGTCCACATATGGCAATCATAAGCCTGGCTTGGATAAATCCCAAATAACACATCCTGACGATGCAAAGCACATACTGCTTAATTCCCATTTGTACTCTGTATGCTCTCTGCATATGAACCCCAAATTATCAGTATTCTGGAGAGGCATCTCAGGATACACAATCTTCAGAGAGGCTTTGTCAATAAAACAATAGCCAGCAGTGGGAATGAGAAACACAGACAACGCTCTGTGATTACAGCTCGAGATACACAGAGGTAGTCTGATAGAAGATTACTCCTTAGAATACAATTTTCCAGTCATGTACTCTGGACATTTAGAAATAAGCTCTCTGAAGATGCAACAGTGCAATACCCTGAAGAAAAGCATATTTTGCTTCAAGCAGCAGGGCAACAACTGAGGAATAATACCTCACTTTACATTGCTAAGAAGATCTAAATGTGCAGTCCTCCTGGCACATACTCTTCCTATCCACTACAAGTTTCTATAATGCCTACTACACCTATTACCACAGTATCAAATATTTTTTGGCTGCAACGGCTAGTCCTGGGAAAAGTTTGATAGAGATGTACAAACATCTGGTAGTGACCAATTCTGTCTTCAACCCATCTTTAGCCAAAAGCAGAAGGAAACATTTCCAGAGGATCAACAATCTCATATTCTAACACTGCATCCTCCATGACGTGCTCTGAATCCTCAGGCTGGGCAGTCAGTCATGGAATATATGGTGACTGTCCACTTCTCTCTTGCATCAATACAAGACCTAAACAAACCACCTGTAAATACTTTAAAGTCAGGCTTTCTACAAATGCAAGGTGTTTTTCCTCAGCAATACTACTGCAGCTGCCCACTATAACCACGACTGTTAAATAGTTGCAAGCACTCTGATACTTTTAACATCTAAAAGGAGGAGAAATTTTTTCCTCTAGACACATTCTCATTCAGAAGTATAGTTATTTTTGAGGTACATGCACATCATTTTCTTGGTAGTTTAGGCACGTGTGTAATCTGTATTTGGCAGGAAATGCTTTCTTTGTACAAAACTACATACTTGAGTAATTTACTTCTCTCTGTGGTTTCAACCCAGGACTCTGCTGTAGTCCCACAAGGAGAGCCAGCAGGACATGTTCCCTGGCTGATCTCCAGCTCATCTGCTTGCTCTATTCCTCCACCCTCCACAGCCTGTTGTACATTACAGTCCATGAGTTGCTATTCAATATTTTAGTATGACACAAGTCAAAATTTATTTGGTGTAGTAAAACAACAAAAGCATCATCCATAAGTGAACTAAAATAAGTAGCATGAAATAGTGAAAAAAGTTCCTTTATTTGTGAAATGTACTTTAATCACTAGGATACAATGATGCATGGATGGAACAGAAAAGACTGACCCCATATTTCTACCCCACCCCAAATTCAGGATAAGTCAAATGAAAGCTAGGCCCAAAAAAAACTCCTGCAGAAATGGAGTCTTCTCCTCTTGGTATGTGACCACAAGTAGAAAAACAGCCTGAGAGATACCTGACAGGTCCTCTGCTGTCATGTCATATTTTCCCCATGGCCAGAGCCCTCCACACTACTAGTAGTATCTCATGTATAGCTGAGGGGAGAACAAGGCAAAGAGAAAATGCTGGTATTGAACACAGGAGCTCATGAATGTCCCTCCTGATGTTATACTTGCACAACAGTTTGCCTTTATCCCATCAATAAAGAATAAGGAAGAAATAGTACACATACAAAAGCAGTAAGGGTGCACACCTCATCCCTTCTCCATCTTGTACTCTTTATGATCATCAGAACAGCTTGTACTGCTTTCCAGAGCAGAACCCTGACTCCAGCTCCTGCCTTTGGTGCACATCTACATTAATATTTTAGGTCAGATCCAGCAGTCCTTCTGAAGTGATGACACACAAGCTCTGCTTCAGCCCACACCAGGGAACCGTCTCAGAGGACACAGACTGGATTACTCACAAATGAAGATGTGCCCCTGGAACATAACTCATGCTCCAGCCACTAGCAGGCATTCAGTCCACACACTAGAACTACGTTGAAAAGACCTTAAACCTTTCAAAATCTGCATACTGTACAAGTTGGATCTTCAGCACTTCCTCTCCTGTTGGTCCCCAATGCCTGCCTTTAGCAGGCACAGCCGTCACAGACTGAGCCCAAAGCCAGACACACTTGGCTGGAGCAGTGACCCAGTGTTGTCACACCTCTACAGTCTGATGCATTCCCGGGTTCCTAAGGGAGCCACAAGTGCACCAACAAAGTGACATTCCCAGATCATCTGTTGCTGAACAGCTGCTGCTTTAACAGGCACAGTAGCAAACTGCAGGACGAGAGAATGGCTCCAACTGAAAACACTCCAGGCAGCAACAATTTTGAAAAGCTGACCTAGTAACAAAAATTCAAGGCATAATGAGTCAGAGACAACTTAGGAGAATCATTAGCCTAAGAAACAAAGAGGTGACACAATGAGTGTATACGGACTTTGGCCTATAGGATGCATGTAAAAGAAGAGGACTCAACACTACAGGAGGACAGGAGAAATCAGCTATTTTATATCTTCCATTTCCTCCAACACGGGGAAAACAAACTTCTCTGCTGCAGTATCACATTATTGGGAGGACAAAAAAACCCAAAAATAAAAACAAACAAAACCCCCACACCATACACCCTAAAAGCTCAGAAGATCAGAAAAAGATACATTTCTGAAACATTCTAAAACATTTAGTTTTGCAAATAGAGGTTTAGCCTTTTCACAGGCTTGTTTGTAAGACTTAGTATCACTGGCAAACAGTAACATCTGCCGGGTGATGGTAAAAAAAAGTATTTTCAAATGCATGATTTTAAAACAGAAAAATGTCTCTCTGCTTTGTTAGTCATAAACTCCACACAATTTCCCCACGCTGTGCGTCTGAATGAATATAGGGAACAGAACAATATCCACTGAAACATGCCAAATTAATTCTACTCCAGAATTTTGTCTCTGCAAGCAAGAAACTAGGAGGGGGATGTTTACAAATCTTCATTCCTTGATTTTTGTTGGTTTTGCATTTCCCACAGCAAACAGTAATAGCAGCAGAACTTTCTTTATCAAGTATCTAATGGAGAAGAACAAGTCTAGCTTTCTTGTCCTGACAAAGCAGAGTTCAATAGGTGAATAACTGGCATAAATACATACAAGATACAGATTTTCAGACTTTTCAGGATTAATGACTATAAAGTGTTGGAACACCAGTAAATCATTTAAGAGCCTGCCTGTTTAGATTATGCGTTTTTATGTACTGAAATTTAGATTACGTGTAATAGCATATCCCCCCCTCTCTTCTCCAGTCCTACAAAACCCACACACAGCCATGTCTTAGAGGCATGACAGAGGCTTTGGGTATCCTTCAGCCTATAAGGAACATAGGATATGTGCACAGTTTCCTTGTTGGCAATAATTTTTAGAGGAACTGTGTGATAGACATGTATGCACAACAATTATGGAGTGATTAGTCTATCACTCCTTCCTGATGTCTGCCACTCACTGGGAGAGTAAGAGAAGTGAGAATTTTTTCTTGAAAACAACTTTCATTTCCACTTCAGGGCAAGGGGAGACAGATTTGATCTGACAAATTGTGATTGCTTCCATGTACAGAGTTTAGCTTGTCCAAGAACACCAAAGCAGACCTAAATCACCTTAGACAAGTCTTATCTTTAAACCTCAGATCCAGGTTTAGAGCACCTGCTCACTAAGAATATTATGCTGGCACCCAGAGGCACCATACTGGTACTCCAAACTGCACATGACTTCTGAGCTGAAGCATCTTCTTGTTATGCTGATCTAACTGGAAAAGCTGAGAAGCCAAACTCATGCACATTGTCAGCTTCTTCTACTTCTCCCTCTTCATTTCAGTCAACTTTGTACACAAACTAAATTTCATCAACAAAATTTGCAAGATTTCTTCCCTACTTTAGTATCTCTTACTTTTGCTACCTCCTACTTAAGAGTTTACCCCAAAACCACAGTGCTTTCCTTCTAAAAAGCCCCTCTCCATGGACAATCTTACGACGTCTCAGGAGAAATAACAGCAATTCATCACTTAGGCTCACTACTCTTGAACATAAATCCTGTAAGTAGCCAGGAAGCTTATTTTCCCAAGCACCTACTGACATCAGACCATGAACAGCCTTAAGACCACAATATCTAATATATACAACCAAGAAGGGAAATACACATTTTGTTCAAGTCTAGTTTATTTTCAAAGATTCAACAAAAGACATGACTTGAAGTGGTTAAGAAAAATAATGAAATATAAACATTTTCCCCTGCTGCTGAGCAAAAGTGCTATAAGTTGCTGAGATTTCTCACAGATTCTTTACATGTTAACAACGTTCATATGTCACTGTTCCAGCTGCCATGGATGAACAATTTAATGGTACAAGCCCCAGCCTGGCGTGCCTGAAAACACTGTGAGACTGTGAGCTATACAGTACAGCCATGTATAGATAGCTTTGTTCATCCCCAGAGTTTATTGCCCCCACCCCACCCCCAGCTCTCTTTCAGGTTCATGGCTCAGAATGCTAATTGCCCATCTTTTGTTTAGGGCTGGCTGACTGGCTGTCAAGCCAATTCTATTGCCTACTTGACAAATGAGCTCTTTTGCCTCCCTGCAAAGGCTGTAAGGAAGGCCACAAGACTGGATATTGTGCTTTTCTTCTTCACAAGTAAGTTTAAAGGGGAGAATTCAAGCCAACTTCGCAAAAAAAAGAGAAACTAGGCACCAAGTTGACAAATCTGTCCCAAACTGGTTTTAACCAGCAGCCAATGGGACTTCTGTGAAGTCTGGATTATTTCTTTACATCCTGCAGTTTTAATGTGGCCTGGAACACTATCTTTTTACCTGGAAAAGATTCTGTGAAGCAACAAAAGTATATACAAGTTGATGGCCAGGCTATAAAACCACACAGCTGAACATAAAGCCACACAATTCAAAACAGAAGTTAATCAAAATCCTCCCCCTCACCAAATGAACTTTACAGTAGAAGTCCTGAAGACCTACTCCTGCAAAAAAAAAAAAAACTTGCTGACAACACTCCTAGTACAGCCCAGGACACTTTAGCCTTCTTTGTCACAAGGACACAATGCTGGCTCATGGTTTGACTTGGTGTACAGCAGGACCCCCACGTCCTGCTCTGATAAGCTGCTTTGTTGTCCTACAGTGTACCATTGCAACAGCCCATAATGCCTCAGGGATATCCATCCTAGCCTTAGGCAAGCAGCAGCCTAGCTAGAGAAGTGCTTTTCAGTTATGTTACAAATCACTCAAGCCCTGGGCTCCACCTGCTTGGCTTTTGTCTTCACCTCCTCATCAGCAGTAAGAACAACTTGTCTGGGATCGAATTGATCTGCCTCCCACTAAGTAACACAGGGCCCGTGAGTACCCGGAACTTGATCCTGCTGACAGCAGCTTTTGGCCACTGCCTGTCCTCTAAAGAGTTGAGTGAAATAAAGGACTCAAATTGGTTTGACACAAGTCAATTTTTTCATAGTTCTTCTACAAAACTCAAATCTGTCTGTGCTCAAGAGCTCTGCAGTTCAGCTATACCTTACATCATTTTGATTGCTACAACCATGAACTGAAACACTCCATACTAAGCACTGCAGAATACAACAGTTAAAGAAGCTGGGGAAACACACTCATTTTTCAAGGAAAAATACATGTTTTAAACCAATAAACAGTATTTTATTTTACATGTTAATTTAAAAAAAAAAATTTTAAAAACCCTACTATATATGGAGCCTGAGTTAATGCATATTAAACCGTAGTGGTTTTATTTGCTTGTCTTAAAACAACACAGCATTTTCTCCCACTTTTAGAGTCTGGTTAAAAATGATTTAAGATGACTTGATAACAGATGTCCAAATTTCAAGTAAAAACATGAGCTTTGACTTCTTGGCTATTAGCAATTATGAATTGAATGCATTTTCCCTAGAAAAGGGTACATGTTTTCCCATACAGAAAATATGTAAACCCTGACAAACCAGGATTCCACCAGAACACCTTTTAGCTGTTAAGACTGGCATACTTCAGACTTCAAACACTATAGTTGTTTTTTTCCTTTATCTGCTCATTCACTCCAAAGAGGAATCATTTGTGTTACCTACTGTAATGATATAAAAATCTTCAAATTTTTTCTGTAAAGCCACTCCCAAACAACCCAGTTCTCTGGGGCTTAGACATATCTGAGAGTATATTCAGAGGACTAAATAAAACCTGCTTTACATCTTTGCTGAATAAAAACAGGCACAACACCTCTTTCTAAGCCTCTTTGAGCTATCCAACATCAGTATCATATGGTATGTAAATATACATATATACCTATATAGGTGCATACAGTGTGCACTAATTAACATCCCATTACCGTTTGTAATGATCTAAATTCAAGGCACACACACACAGAACAAACAGAATACAAGTTAACAACTCAAAATTTGTCCTGAATTTTTTAGAGTCAGAACTCTGGAGTTTCCAAATATGTTATTTGTTCTGTTACAAGCACCAGTTATTATGCCTTAAGTGAAGATCAATTTATAACTTACTCTGTGTTTTCCATTAAAAGAAGAAAAATCAATTATGTAAGCGAACAACACAGCACCATTGTTAACAGCCAGGTTTTATTATTTTCAGTCTTTTAAACACAGAAGAAAAGGAAATTCTGGCTTTAATTTTAGCTGTTGTCTTTTAGCAAGCCAAACTCTTCATCCAGTAACCCCAGACATACTGAGTTGTTTTGTATATCATGCCTTGGTATTTTATCTTCTTCCCAATTTCTGCAGCAAGCAAACTAAAAATTAGGCTCTGGTTCAGAAATTTTTTCTCTTTTCCTGCTTGCTTACCCCCCCCACACACGTACTTCTCATTTCAAAGCTGATTTTAGAGTCTTGCAACAGAGGGTGTTCTAGTGACCAGTTTCATTTGCAGAATAAAAAAATAACAGCTCTGCCTCAGGTTTCCAGGGCTCATCTTGGCTTTCAGTTTTTTAGGGTTGGTTTTTTAAGAGGAACAGCAATTAATATGCTATATTAAGGCAAATCCCAGCAGGGTGTTTTTCAGGAAGCTGCCTTCTAAAACATGTAGGCTCCCCCTCCATTCCTGGGGACACACTGCCCATACTGGCCCAGCAGGGTGTTCTGATATCTGAGCTGCAGCCTGAATGTGCAAGAATTGAAATGGTTATTTTATGGGCCACCATTTCTTGCCAAGGTATTCTTGGGAAAGACGACAACAACATTCCTCTAGGAGATCCAAGCTAAGGTTTTATTTGACAAAGAGGCTTGATTCTGTTTCAGTAGAAACGGTGCGTGAACAAAAAATATGTAGCGTATTACTGTTTCAATATTTTATCAGAAAAAGAGAGATCAAGAGGATGTACAAAGTTTGGTGCTATATTCAACTTACCTTTTCATTCCATGCCCACAATCCAATCCCAAGAAATGCTATGCCAAGGAACTAAAGGGAAAAAAAACAGAGCAGGAATCAGAAATTTGTGGTGGTTTTCGTCTGTTTTTTTTTTTAAGATATATATTGACTCATCCTCTCTGTTGGATAATAATTATATCAGGACTGAGGGGCGCTCAGTGAGAGTTTTACAACATGTACCTAGTTTATTTTACAATTCAACTATTGTGGGCTGAAAAATTTAAAACTTGCACAACTCAGGGATGTTCCACATGGGAACAGTAGGTGCAATAGGTGTCACTTTATCAGTACCGAGCAAGCAAGGTTCTTTTTGAGTTTGCAGGACTCAAGGCAAACTCCACAGTCAAACAACGCTTTTGTTTGCTATTTTACTATTGCATCACCATTGCCTGCATAAACCAACTGTCCTCACAGCGCTCTCCCAGTGAGAAAATGATTTAAAAATCCTAAATGCACATTTATTATCAGTTTTAGCAATGTTGTCCACAGAAAATAACCCATAATTTGTGAGAGGAAAAAAAAAATAATACTGGTCTGAAAGACTAAGAATTTTAAAAGCCCTGGAGCCAATACTTAATAACTTTTCTGATACTGACTGTTTCATAAAGGAAGTTACATTCCCTTTCTCTTCCAAAGGCTTCAACAGCACCCAATTCAAGAGATAGTCTTACCCCCATGATAGAAAAAGGAACATCATCTTTGATTTTGTTATATCCCTGTGTTCACCATTCCACTGAATAATTTAAAGTGCATCATTTCCCTCCAAATCTACAGGGATTCCATACCAAAGCTACACTAATGATGAGTGAAACAAGCAAAACAGGCAGAATAAGCACTCCATCTCCCAACATCATTATTGCATATTTGGCATGATACAGCATCAATCACATAAAATGTTTAAAAACATTCAGTAGATATCTGAGCACATCTCTAAAGATCCATCTGCCCAAACGGCACATCTGATTTTAAAAGTGCCAACTACACAGAAAACTATTTTCACTGTAGTTTCAGGGCATGTAATAGAACATTGCTCAAACACAAAACTCTGGTTTTCTTTGTTGTTTCTCCACACTGCAGTGTACAGACTTATTTTGGCACATAAATACCCTTTCTCTTAAGATCAGTGTAAACAGTGAAGAATCCTAATGATTTCTTTTGCAAACAGGACAAAAGTGTTTTTCTGTTGAAAAGTGGGAGGAGGCAGGAATATAAACTTTAAAATTTTTCCCAGAAGTGATTTCAACAGTGGCAAACAAAGACTCCTTCTTCCTTACATGCACTTTTTTAAAAGGGGCAATTTTAGCTTTGTATTACAAGCATATTTGTAAAGCATAACTCATTACCAAGCAGAATATGTTCGCTACAATGTCCTGAGTTCCCAACACCCCTTGCATTTCTGTAACTTTGTCCTCCAAGGGTGCTGTGCCAGCTACCCAAAGGACCATGCACACTGGGAATGAAACTTTTCCTTTTTGATTTGAAGAGTCATGACTGTAAATTTAAACAATACCACAAGTCAGCCTTCTTCAAAGGAAACTGTTTCAAGCTTGGCTGCATTTTAAAAAAAGATAAATGGAATTTTTTCCTAGATGGAAAGCAGGACTGCTGGGCAAGAAAGTCTTATTTCAACAAACTTAATTATTTATAAAATACAAGACATGGATTTGAGAAAGTCAGTACAGCCTCTTTTGATACACCACAAAAAAACCAAAAAAAAGGTGATCTTACCTGTATCAAGACTGCTTTTTTTATTGCTATAAAGCTTGCCAAAAGATTGTGTGTAATCTTCCTGACTGCAGTGATTATTTGAAACTTGAGATAAAGCTGTTCAAGTTTCCAAATCTCTCTCAGACAAATGCAGTTCTTTTTTGCAGTAACAGGCTCCTTTCCTTCTTTCTTAGCCAAAGGCACCACAGTTGAAGGAACAGGAGTGGGGGGGGGAAGCTACATATTATAAAAATCCATAAGTTGCATTTGGAAGTGGCAAACTGTTATTTGTAAAGGGGCACAAAACATTATCTTTTGTAAACAGGCTAATATGGTTTTCAACAGAACAAGCATGGAAAACTAGAATGGAAGTATTTGATCAGAATGTAACTTTACATTCATATATATCAGCTGTAGGTCTGGCCCAACCTCACTGACTTTATATAAATTTAATCCAGTCAAGTGTCCTGATCCTTCACCTGAACTTGAGACTTCAGGATAAGATTACCTCATGGGTTGCAAAAGATGACTTAGAGTAAACCACACACGTCTCAAGCTAGGCTGAGCTCATCCCCATTTACAGACTAGGTGATCAGACTGTACTGTGCTAAACTGACGTACCTATAAAAACAAGGTTGTCTAGCTCCTGTCAAGGAAAAAACAGAAAACTCTGAGAACTGAGTTTTCAAGCGTATAAGAGAATTACATGCTGCTCAGTCCTCTCCATATCCTAAACCAGAAATGCCTTTTTGAGCAGATGAAGAAGAGCAGATGAGGAACAACAAGCAAGATCCATTAAGAGAAAAAGATTTGGAATAAAACCATGAACTCTGTCACAGGATACTGTGGAAATCAAAAGCTTAATGGCATTCAGAAAAAAAAAATAGATAATTAACAGACAGCCCATACCTATTGAAATGTGATTCTGATGCAGCTTCTGGCTCAGAAAGTTTTTTACATTGTGGCTCACTGGGAGATTGCAATCAGGAGAAGATTGTTGGTTAAATGCCTCTTCCCTTGAAGGAACTTTACTTGCTCTACTTCAGACAAAATACAGAGGTAGGCAGACCACTGACCTAAGGCCCTACAGTCACACCCGAGGAAAGGCTCACCTTTGCACAAACACAGCCAACAGGAATGCTCTCAGTAATCCACACTGGCAGAAAACAGATGTTCATGAAAAGACTTACACCTCTCACCAGTACTAACTTCAGATTTTCTTCACAATTATGAAAGACAATTATTAAAAGCCTAAAATTACTTGGAAGCAATTCCAATGAGCAATAAGAAGGTGGAAGTTTACCTCATTATCAACAAAACACTTAACAGAGAAAAAGCCTCAGTTCTCCACAGACACCTAACAAGACCATCTGGCTTAACTATAAATGGTCACTGCTGCAGAGAATGTGCCATCTTGATTTGCCTTTTTTCTTTCCTTTTTTATATAATAATTTGCAGAAGAATATTAAAACATTTCTCTGGAGCATTAGCCTTACAAAAAAAAACTTGCATAGCAGTATTTTCCCAGCAATAAGTTTTCTATTCACAAACAAAACCCAAATGTTTTCATATTTCTCTTCTATAAAGATTATATGTATTTAAAAGTAGAAGGCGTAGCAGTACTTGTACTGTTACCCTGCTTGTGAAATTCACATGCAGTTATCCGAAGTGAATTGATCAGCATTTCAAGCTGTACATATTTTATTCTCAGTCTTGCCTGCATGGAGGAAAATTATTCTTTGTTGGTAGGGATGCAGCATCACACTGCACAGCATTGCATTTGAAGGCTATTGGGGCAAACACTAACAAAAAGGCCAGAAAACCTTTGAGAGGTGTTTAATTGTAGAGTGACCAGCAATTACTTCACATATGGAATTTTTCATCTCAGCTGACATTCTTAAATAACTTGGCACAGTTTCCAACCAAAAGGATGACAGCAGCAGGCCATGCAGTAAGAGGTTGGTTGATGTGCCACGTGTAAACCAGTGGATGTTCAAGTGTGGTTACATTAACGACTTGTGAAAGGTGGAATCCTAGTGCAGCCACCTAATTTCACCTTCCCAGTGACAAGACAAACACACCAGCCAAAGCCTGCCAAAACTGTCAGAGTTCAGAACCACAGCTTTCTTGCTAGAGCTTTTGTTGTTTTCTGGGCACTTCGGTGTTTCCTCCACGCCCGTATGCTGTAGGTTATTCACTGAGCAAGACTTCCTGCTGTGAGTCAAGCAGCACAGAACACAAGGTACAGTATTTTACCGACAGCACAGCAGTGATCAGAACAACATGAAGTGCAGCATTTCACATCCTGAAATACAGTCAGGAGAACACATGACTTCTGAGCTTTGTACATCTATAAAGCAGCTCTGACAAGTTCCTAACTGAACTCCAAAACTCCAAATGGACAATTTTTCCCAAAGAACGTCCTCTGCAGCAGTCTGTGCTCAGACTTGCTCCAAGTTATTTAGCTGTGATACTCAGTGCTTTCTTCAAAGTGTTTTATTCCAAATCAGTCCTTTTCCTTTTTAAGCCAGGGCAAAAAAAAGGAGCTTAATGTCTGTTACAGTTTTGCCTGTGTCAAAAAAGGTTTTTGTTGCTGGTTTTGTCACTTGTTTTTAAGTAGCTCTGACAGAGAAAGAGCACCAAAGCAGAAATCAAAATGAAGTTTCACGCAGTTTTCTTATCTCCTTCATGCCACTGATGTGTACTCTACTTAAAATACATCATTTAGCGTTCTTTCAAGCCGAACAGATAGGACACCCTCTCAACTCTGCAGCTTTCACCTGGACCGGTATCACATGGAAGGAAAGCACCAGAAATCTGCTCTTATTTCTTTTTCCATATGCCCCAGTTTCAATGACTTTTCCATTCTCAACATAAACTGTTAAAGCATTTCATTTTCACGTGGCTAAAAAAGCATGCTAATGAAAGGAGAGGCAAACTGCTCAAAGCATACCTACACATTTACACATCTATGCACTAATGCTTACAAAGAATGCTTTCCCCTAAAGCCCATTTCTTATTTGCCTTGAGATTAGCAGCAAGAAAACTCCATGTACTACAGCCAGTGAATGAAGACACTGATGAAGATGCTGCGTAGGTGACTAATTACCATTTTAGTTTGTGGCGACATTCAGACATAGAATACAAGATGTCAAACCTATTTCCATTTTATGTGCAGCCTCTAAAAAGCATTAAACTATATTTCACAGATAACTGTCTTGGTAAAATCTTTTCCCTCCCAACACAAAACCCACACATGTGGAATTAAAAAAAAAAAAAGATATCTCAGTTTCCACACATTTTTCTCAGCTAAATCAGAGACTTGACTTTTAGAATTTTTATAGAATTATCCAAAGGAGAAAAGCAGACCTGAGAGCACAATGAGAAAAGCTGCCTGCTCCATCTTGCAGGATCCTTTGCATGATGATTCTAATGAAAAATTAAGCACACATGACCCAAATTTTCACAGCAAGACACTGGCTGTTAATGTATGTTTTGTTTTCTCCAGTATGGGGTTTTCCGTTTTGTCTGACAAGCAGGATATATATACTCCCTCCAATGCAGAGTCAATTGCCATCAGTTTCTTACTATCTTTTCCAGTTCTTTAATTGCAAGAGCAAGACATCTGCTTTCTGTTACTGTTGCTCTATGTATTTATTTTATTGCTTTCTGGTGGTGTGATTGTATGCACTGCAAATCAGCTTGGACCAAGAGTCCCTTAAGACTGAAGTCCCTCTCCTCTTGTCCATAGAAATTGATATTCTGGAAAACAGAAAAAGGAGAATGAATTATGCCCTATTTCCTGTGGTCCAACTTCTGAACAACTCCCCTCAAGCCTAGACAAAATAAATTTAACTCTTTCAAATGCACACAAAGACTCTTCAAAATCAGGTTCTAGCGTCTAAAGAAAATACTTTATTTGGAGCAGATTTATTTTAAAGCACAAAAAACTTAAACTTATCAGTCACTTTGAAAAATTCTTCAATAAAAGCTTTTGGGAGTTTAATATTTTTGTTTCTATGAGATGTAGCCTGTTTCCTAAAACCAGTACCATTTTCCCCATACAAAAATCAAAGACCATTAAGATAAATACCCCACCACTACCACACAGAAACATTCAAAAAGCCTGCATAATTGAAGTAACAAGACATCTCCATTCCTTGTCACTTTGGTACACTCATCTCACATAGATCCAATCCCTTCTCTTCTTTCTACTCTCTACTGGAATTTGTTTCACCACTCTTTCTCTGCTCTCCTTGAGCCCAAAAGACTTTGCAGAAAGACTGAGAAAATCTGCTGTACACACCCCTCTCCAAGGATCTCTTCCCTGCCTTTGCTTCTGAACTGCAGTAAGTGCTACATGTCCTGTTTTTCCTCTCCAGCCTTGTTCTCATCAATACTATCCCATCTCTAGCTCAGTCCTCTCCACTGCAGCTCCCATGACTGATGTCAGTTTCGATTTGCAAAATCCTCCAAAAATTATGTAAGTGGTGCTGTAGCAGCATATATAAACAGTATGGGCTGAAAATATAAACACATGCAGTAGAAAGTGTAAAATAAAAATAAGATAATTGGGAAAAAACCCTAAACCTGAATTTGACATCTACTATCAGTAAACTCATCATTTCTCTTAGGCAGTTTGACAATCCAAAGACATAAAAGTCTTCTAATTCTGGCATGCAAGTCAAGAACAGGTGTAAGGGCAAAGAGAGCATGTTTTGCTTCAAGCCAGGGTGAAGGAAAAAGGTCTGGAAGCAGAATTGCAAATGGGTCATTTTCCAAGTCTGTTTTGCTGCCCAGGGTGAGCAGTTTCCAGCCCCCGAGGGCAGCTAGACCTCCTCTGTCTTATTCCTGCTGCTGTGCCAATCCTATTGATCCCAAACCACCCTACCTGAGCTTCAGACTATTTAGGTGCATCCCCACCATGAGTCTTCATGTTCTTTTTCTGAAGCTGTTGTTCCACTGAAATTTTGAGAAAAAAACAGAATATGTTACAGTCTCATTAGGAAACTGATACATAAGTGCTCACTTATTTCAGCTGCAAGCAGTAAATTTGTAGTATCTAATTCAGGCATTTGATACAGCAAACAGAAACAATCTGAGCTAGTCTTTTTCACTAGTAACAGTTCGGCAATTACATTGCCTCCACGATTGAACAGCTGAGAACACAAGAGTGCAGAGCCAGGAAACACAAACAGGTTGCCTTTTCAACACAGCAAGATACTCTGAATGCTCAGCATTTCCTTTTGGGAGAGCAGTCTCGGCTCCTAGCAGTGCTTGCAGGCTACAGAGAGGGAGCCCCAAAATCTTCTATCCCAGCTACACAAGCTGCCATATCCCAGGCTGTCTCATCGGAGATTCGTCCTCAGAGATTTCACAGGAGATTCAAATCTCCAAGATTCGTTCCCTCTGTTTTGCAGAGAAGCAAACACATGTGGAGGATAAGGGAGGAATGAGAAGACTGAAGCAGTCTGGACAGAGAGAGAGGCAAGTAAATACCACCAGCTTTACAGACAAACTTGAGCCAAGCAATTTAACCTTCCTCTACCTCTACTCAAAAAAAAGAAAAAAGAAAAAAACAACTATCACAGAAAAGAGTGAGCATCAAGCAAACGGTGAACGCACTCCCAAAATGCAAGTGCATGCAGAACTTTTCCTAGCAATTTCCTCAATAGCGTTATTGCCTCTTCCCTCCAACAAATGCCCATTCCTGGTTCTCTTTCTTGGGTCCCTCACAGTAAGATGTTCAAAACTATTTACAAAGAAACTAGTACCACATATGTGAAGAAATCATAGCCTGAAAAGGTAGGAAGTGAGTCAATGCAATTTAATAACATGCCATAAGCCAAGTTCAGGTGTCCAAAATCCTGGCCCTGATATGATGTGATTTTATAGCTTATCACACTTCTCCACAATCAAATCTGACTCAGAGCTATAAACTGTATAATGACAAATGACCTATGTATGGCATACATTAATAAATTAAATATATCCACTTCCAACAGCTACAACACCAAGTGTGGGGGGTGCAGGAGAGAAGCAGACCCTGGAAGGGCTGTGGTAGGTTTATCAAGAGTTGACAGCCTAGCAACACTTAACTTTACAAAGGTGAAGACAAGATGTACAGAACTCAGCAGTACTTTGTCGACATAAACAAAAGCAGAACCTCAAAAATCACACCTGTGCACAACTTGGTTTTTCAGAGAGATGCAGGGGGAAAAAAAGCCAACTGCTAAATAGATAGTTATCAAAATTATTTTCTAATATCCATGCACAATTACTACCAGCAATCCAGACACACAAAGCCAAATTGCAAGAGACATGTTGCATAAATACTGACCAAAATTCTTCATCGCTTTGTAGTCATTGCAAGAGAGGGAAATGTCTCTGAACAGAGTAGTATTTTCAAGTGAACATCAACATTTCCTGTGTGTTACACTAACTGCCCAGAACAAAAAAATTCAGATTATGTATTAGGAATGGTTCTACAGACCTCTGAGTGCAGCTTCCAGAGACACCAGAGGTCTGTTGACAAGAGCTTTGAAAATTTTTTTTCCAGAAGGTAATTCAGCTCTGTATTTTGTCTTACAGTGTGTTGTTTCTTACTAATTCAAGAAGTTACTGTACACAGATTAAACAAGACTATTCACCAAATTAAGCTATATTTTTAATTATGCCAAGGTTAACACATGCTTTATTATCTACATTTATACTACAAGACATCTTTCCAATTTCCAAAAAAAATATGCAGGGATTGCCATCAATTTGTCCTTTCTGCAATAGCACACTTTGCAGGGGCAAAGTAAACCAAACTGTGATTTGAATTTCTTTTCAAACACAAGTGACATGGAACAAACCAGAGGCAACAAATGGTCACAGGGCTGTTTACCTGAGGGGTTTGTTCCTAGACAAAAGTTCCACAGTTTGCCAGTAGGGAAAAAAAGAAAAAAAAGGTGAAAAAAAAAAAAGGCAGCTATGAAACAGCTGTTTGTCTAAATGAAACAGACTGCTGACCCCTTGTCTGGTTTGCAGACAGCACCAAAAGTACCTCTATTATTTGTCATTCTCAAAAGAGGTGTCAGGGGCTTGACTAAACATGTAGACAAAAAGCTCTTCACTTCTATTAAGATGCCCTTTCAGATCACAATTGTTTAACATGACATGGCAGCCTGGGGTGGTTTTGCTGCCGACACCTTTGCTGGACTCATGCTAAAGATACAAATACAATGCTAACACTGCAATTTAATTTGAGGGTTAAACTTGCTTTAAGAATAAATGTATTGAAGAAACAGAACTACACTGGAAGATTTCCAGCTCACTACGACAGAGCCCACTCTTCTCATATAATTTTCAGCTTAGCCAACTCTATGAGCAGTATCACCTACATCATTATAAAATGCTCATTTGCAAGTGCAAACTTTAATTCCCAGTTTTATTGCCACTTTGAACTACATTATTTCCATAAACTATAGTTCCACCAGCTTGCTTACTGTTTGCACAAACCTTCTCTGCTTTGCACAAAACACTGATAGTTGATACCTCCACTGACACCTAGCAGTGAAACAAGGACTAGAAATCATCTTTGAGGGATCTGGAAATGTAATCGTAGTACATGCAGATGGCTCCTTAAGAGAGAAGCTATAAAAAGCAAGTGACTAAGACCCTTGTGCTGCAAAGCTGTGCTCTTGCAGTCACAGTCTTTGCCTAGTGCTCTTTCAAAACAACACCCCAACAACAAATACTACCAAAAACAATCCCCCACAACTGTGCACAGAGGACTGGACTGGGTTTGACTTCATGCACTCACCCATCACTACTCTTCATTACATAGGAAATGTTTCTTTCTGCTCAGCCCCAGAAGGGTTTTAAGGCACCAGGTATATGAGCAGCCATTTAATCATAAAAATATGAATACTGAGTAAGTTTCCTTGCCCAGCTGGACATTGTTATAAAAATGAATAAAAGAAAGCATTTATTTTTTACTACTGAGTGCCAGCAGTAAAACTCATTTAGAAACTTCAGCTGTTTCCCACGGAACAGTAACCCTGCACAAAATCTCAAAAGGGACATCTGCAATCCACAGACTCTCAACTCCAGCCTTCCAGGCAAAACTCACTACATTTGGCTTGATCAACTGGAAGATAACACGATTTCCTAGAACTCTGCCTTTAAGAATCCCACAGAATCTTGTCGGAATAGTAATGCTTTGAGCACGTTACACAATAGCAGTGTGTTAGAGCAAGCAGAACTCTATCAGACTGAGGGGCGCAGAAAGCCTCCTGACCACCCAGAGAGATATCTCAGCACCAATATTACAGTCAAGGATAGAAAGACATCAAGAAATGTGTGTTCTAACAAACCTGTGATACAAACAAGGGCAAAAGCACCAGCCAGGACATTTCCTTAACTTTGCTTAAAAGGCTTCATGTTCTAAAGAATTACAACTCCACACTACAGATAATCCTATATATTAGAAAACAGATAACTCTAACAATGCATTTATACAGTGAAGAAGGTGTATCTCAGCTGCTAACTGGAGACAATTAATTCCTGCTAAAAACACCAAGGTCAAGAGGGTACCCTGGTAGAGGAAGGGTAAAAATTTGAGCATAACAGAGAACATGCACAGCATCAAACTGCTGAATCAATTTTGACACCTCTCTGCCTACACTGCAACTTCAATCCATGCTAGAAGAGAAAATAAACATTTTGCAACACAAAAGTGCAAGCACAACACTACATAGAGAAACAACTTATTTGTTTTTTTCCCTTTATCTGAAAAATAATCCTTAAGTTTTACCCAAAGTTAATGGTGTCAGAGTTTCACTTTTCAGCCACTATGACAAACACACAAGCAACAGGAAAGGTTCAACTTGAAAGGCATGTTTTCCCAGAGAAGGATTTGGAAAGGAAACCACTCTTAAGATAGATTCTCCTGCTTTTCAGCCCTGTTTTTGTTTAAGAACAAGTATATTTGGAAACCAATTCTAAATTCGAGAAGTAAATGCAAACAGAACAAAATAAAATTTAACTGAGCAAGGAAAAGCAATATCAAACACATTTTTCCTGTTTTTCAATATTTCCATTTACTGAACCTTTTTGAAGCAACTGAAACTATTTGCATATTGACAAACATGCCCAGGAAAGTCCAGAATGTTCTGCCTCTGCCTTCTCTTCCATTTTGAAACATTTCAGCCTAGAAAATTTCCCCATTAACCAGTGCTGTTGTTCATCCACTACAAGGACATTAGAAACCTCAAAGCATGAATTACTTTCCTTTAATTGTATTTGCATACCTTTAGATATTTTTTTATTTGAGCTGAAACATTAGGAGGCAGAAAGAGAGCTTTAAATCTGGTCCTCCCCTGCTGCACAAACACTCAAATAACCCTGCACTGGGCTACCCAGAGACAGAGTAAGAGAAGAAGTCTACAGCAACACACCACTGTTCCAGCTGTGACTACAACTGCGGAGCTATCAGCAAGAATCCTTCCCAGCTACTCATGTCCTTCCCCTCACATAGTGAAGAACGGTGACCACAAACAAACTGGAACAGTAGGAGGGCTGAACATATGGGACATGCAGATGGAATGGAATTTAACAATCCAAACAGTGTTATATACTTAAAGACTAAGAAAATATCTGCTATAAGCTGAAAATTTATTCACTGGAAACAAAACAGAAGACAGCCTTGAAATTGCATGCATCAATCTGTGAGCTAGCAAGTTGACGGAATACAGAAAGAGAAAATACTTGGCATTTAATAAAACATTCTCAGAAAGAATGTAACTGCTTTCTATAAGCTTCCCTCACTTCCATTATCTCTGCAAAGATCTAAAATGGCCAGCACCACCAGTACATCTGTAGCCTGCTAAATGTTTGTGATCTCTTCTTTCAAGTGTCTGTGCTCGAGGAGTTACTGCACATGGATTACAACTCCCATAGGAGACCCCGCTGCACCCCACCAACACTCACCAATAAACTGAGTTCTCAGGATTTTTGTAGGTGGACCTGTAACACTTCATAAGTGGCTGGGCAAGTCAGCATAAAACTGCACCTACATTAACTACACTCCAGCTTAAACAATGCCAGGGAGACAAGGCAGCCCAGGGAGTGTAGACTAAAATACAAACACACCAACAGAAGCATATAAGATTACACCCCCTAACTCCTTAGGGTGACAGAGCTTTTTATTAGGGAACATGTCTACAACAGCTCCTTCTGTGACTGCCAAACTCCTGTCTCCCTGGTAAATCATCAGGCTTGTGTCACCAAGCAAGAGGGTTTTCTAGGATCAAGCCCATAATTGCTTTGCTCCAAAGTCACTCTCACTCATTCAACTATTCATGGTTAGCCCTTCCCACCTGCCCTGAAAGCATAACACACTCTCCAGCGTGGGGTGGGGTTCCTCAGTCCGTCCCATTTAGATATGTCTGCATAAAATCACCACTTAATTGCATGACGTTTGGAACAGCACTGACCCTTATTCACACAGAAGGCATGAAAGGAGCCCAGTGTAGTGGAAGAGCGTTCCCGGCACGGCCGCGCTCCTCTGGCTGCCCTCACATGACCTCTGCTTGGTTTCTGTCACTGCCAAATGGGCAGAGCACAAAGCGCAGGGTGGCGTGTCACATCCTCTCTCTCTCCATGCACCAAATCAAGCAATTACACTCTGCAGCAGGCGCCCTCGAGGCATTAAAAGGAGAGAGCAAGGGGAACACAGTGTATGAAGACTGAGAGACACCACCGATTGCTTTCTGTCTCTCCTTCACTTAATCCAGTAATTAGCACTAGTGGTTCTTGCCTCGGGCGGAGCAGAAGCAAAAACCCTGGATGAGTTGAAGTGATCTGTCCCAAATTAAGGAAGGGGGTTGTCGCCCTGGTTTTACAGGGCCCCATAAGTTGTAACACTGTAGCTGTAGTTTCCCATGCTTGTTCTGTAAACATGGCCCTTGTTTTTCTAAACCGGCCGGGATTGTTTTGCACTTGTGGAATTGTTTTTCATTCCTTTCCCTGGGGTGGAGAAAGATGATTGACCATGCCTTTGTCCTGTAAACCTTCAGGGGTGTTGACCCCTTTCACCAATCTTTGACTGTCCTTAGAACCCTATAAAAATAGGTAAATAAAGAAGGGCAGGGCTTTTGGTCGGTCCTGCCTGGTGAAACCACTGCTGCTCCGTGACCCGCGTGTTTCTTCTGCTGCTAACTAACCAACAGGGGGTTGCTGCCCTGCCCTTACAGTCAATATATTTGATTTTTATGTAACCAAATCCATCCATCGTTTTCTACACTGTCAGTGTGGTCTATCACCGACTTGCTTGGTGCTCCTACTCCTGCCTCTCCTACACAATTCCTACAAGATACGGATGTTTGAGGCTGTGCTACAGGAACTTACCAGCCCCAATTTGTAACATGTACAAGCCCCTGCACTCTCAACCAACAATCACATTTCTGCACAAACAAAGAGCTTCTCATCAGCCATGAGGCCGTGTGGAGGCTGGAGCTGCAAAAGAAGCAGCAGAAGGAGAAAGCCCACGTTCCGCAGCGTTCCAGTGACTAAGAGAGATTAGATTTGGCTGCTGGCTGAGCTGTCTGTCCCCATAAGACACTGCATCTATTATCTATCTAGAGGCATGAAATACAACTAATTCTTTTTTACATTTTTGAAAAAATGACACATTTTTAGTTCTCCAGGCAAAAGATGCACAACAACCAGGATATACAAACACACCAAATTGTGGCACAATTCCCTCTAGTCTCCCTTTTGACTTTAACAGTAGCCAAGCACTAATAGAAGCTTTTGAAAATTCTCTCCATAATAATTGCTAATGTCCACAGTGCCTGACTTAAGAAAAACACTTTATTACCAAACTTGTAGTTAAAACTGAGAAGTGGACCAAAAAAGCATAATGGAAAGCCAGGTAAACTCTCCTTAATTCTATTGCCATTAATTCACATCACAGAATCAGAAGGCTAAAAATAGTACCGCTGTCTTTGAAGCCACCTGCTCCATCTCCTCTTTAAAAATATTTTTATTTTAGAAAGAAAAAACTTAATGAGTGCATGCAATCAGTTTTACAAATGAAATTGTTTTACTTCTTCATTTGAGAATAGCTACCTGTATTTTTGTATTCTCTCAGTTTATTTTTCTAAATGGTTATCCCCTTTCAAAATTCAGGCACATTTTGACCACAGATTCCCAGGAAAGAAAGGGAAAAAAAAAGAAAAGAAAAGAAAAAAAAAAGAGATGTACCAGGAAGACAGATTCCCTTCTTTTCATCAATTGAAGAATTCCCTCAGATCTTGGCTCCCAGTAAATATGAAATAACTTCATCCAGTTTGAGTCCTAAGATATTCATACATGCTTATTAAATACATCAATTTCTTTCTCAACAAATCTCACTAATCAGTGTAACACAAACAGATCCTTCATCTTTCTGCCACATGAATCAGCAATAACTGAGTGCAAAACCAAAGACCCTCACTGATAATGTGTCCTATGCACAGGACTCTTTTTTGGCTACTTCCCTGTATTTCCATGCAGCCTTCCCATAAGGCAGGAGTGAAAAGACTGGAGCTTTGCACTAAAGGAAGGAGACAACTACTCTGTGGGCCAATCTCAACTGACAGAAGCAATTAAGAGCTCAGCTTAAGCTCTCACATATACTTTCTACTTAATTCACTCTTCCAAATCCTGTCACCAAGGGCTTTCTGAGTAATCCAGCCACCCAGTACTCCAGGTGCACACAAGGAAGGCAGCAATACAGCTGATAAAATCATCTCAAATACCCATACATGTGTACTGACCGCAAGCAAGCATAGTAGAACTTTGGACAAAAGATCTCCATGATGCATGGTGTTCTAGGGTAATGAGATATCAGTAAATGCAAAATCAGAACTTTGAAACATTTTTACAACAGTAAAATTTTTCATATTGACCAGAATATTTTTCTGACTTTAAAAGACAAAATATGATCAGACACTAACAAAAATACTACTTGAATCTCAAACTCTTCTATGCTTCCTGTTTTTCCTTTCTTTTCTTTAGAGTCTGTGGCTCTGAGTCCTTCCTAATAATTGTTCCACAGTTAATCTTACAAATTGAGATTTTTATTCCTGTGTTCAATGATGCTGAAAATTGCTCGTGTGACGAAATCCCCTTGGAATTACACCAAAACTCCTGCTATTCTCAGCACGTACCATGCACGGCATGGTGAGCTGCAAGGTAAGCAACCAGGTAAGTCTTCATTAGCAAATACCTCATTTTATGATGAAAATTAACATACCACCCTGCCATAGCTTGTAAAACAGAACTGATAATTTAATAAAGAAACCCTGAAAAACACAGTAGCTGTTTGTAAAAGCTGAGGAGGTGAGCTGTGCCCAATAATCTGCCCCAGGTCCAGCATGAAATCTGCCAGTCCCAAAGCAGTATCTTGGCTGTGTTTCATCTTCAGAGATGGTGCACTTCAGTACTATGAGTAAGTAATCAATCAGCACAGTCCACCTCATTATTTAGAATTTTTTTTTAGACGCATCCTTGCATGAAAATTTTCAGTTTAGCTTTTTTAACCTGAATGTGCACCTTAGAAACTTCTTCGATTCACTGTAAAAAGGTAACAAACCAGTAACATTGACATGTTATCAAAGGTGATGTAACCAGCAGTCCCTCATCTATCCCTGTTAAACCTTCAGGAAAAGGCACCGAGGAACACCTAACTAAGGTCAAATTGTAGACAGACACTTATTTTTAATAATTTTGAATAAGGCCATCACTACTGAAAAAAACTCCCTATGGAAGTAGAATTTCTTTCACCCCATGAGTTGTCATCACCTGTACTCTTCTACTGCAAAAGAGCTGCAAAAAAACACTTATACAACCACATGTCCCCATCATCTCTCCATTTATGCAAGAGCTTTGCTAGAAGCATGTGTATGAACTCAAAGTCAGCAGTTTTTACACAAGACATCTGATCTACTTTTCAGTGAGTCCTGTTTGAACAAGCTGTGTGTCCTGCAGCACAGATAAACACATTTCCATTGACCTTTCCTATCAATTGTTCAATTTCACTCCACAAAAGCAAAGCTGCAACTTGGACAATAAGAAGATCAAGAAGTGTTTATTCAATTAGCAAGGGGAATTCTCCACTGAATTATTACTGAGTGAATATTGTATATGCTTACATCAAATTACAAAAAATACTGCATACTTCAGTGCAACTGTATAGTATGTTTCTTTAAATCCATAGATTTTTCCACAAAGCTTGATTGAGAGCAATAGATTGATGCCATTAAAGCAGAGGAGAAAAAAAAGAAACCAACCCTGAGTTAGGGCAATCAGCTCTTTTACTGCATTTCAGAAGCCATAGAAAAAACACCTAACAAGTGTTTTATTTCTCCTGAGAAGTCTAACACCTAGTATTTAATATCTATTTCATTCTATATCATTGTTTTTATTCTATCACTGAAATTGGTAACTCTGACAAGCCTTTTTAGAAATTTTCAGTTAAGATCTGGTAAAACTTATATGAAAGACAAAACCAATAAGATAAAGAGCATAGCATCTAACTGATATGTTTGGCTGAATAAAGAACTAAAAGCAAACCTTTTTCTGCATTCCCATGTTCAATTTAACATGTAGAATGTTTTATGCAATAAACAAAAGTTTTATCTATTTGTTTTAATCTGTAATGCTTTTCATTATTAAAATTTGATCTGTCTACCAAATTCAGCTAACTGGGGATTAGGCCAATTAACTGTGAACACATTTCTCTTCAAAATAAGAGTAACACAGGCAGTAGAATTGCAGCAACTCTAAACAGTATGAGAAGAATGAGCTTTCAGCTATTAATTTCTTGTGGAAATCCTCAGTAAGAGAATTTATTTAACACAAAGGAGCACAGTCAGTTCTGCTGTGTTTATTCACTTTCCATGGTCAGTTACAGACACCCAGGACTAAGGCTGCAGCTTGTTTTTGAGAACTGTTGTTTTTCAAGCATTAGTTTTAATTTGCACTGAGGTATGAAACACAGAAAAGGGCAACTGTATAAGGACAAGAGATTGCAGTGGAAATTTCAGGGGAGCTAAAGTAAGTGTGGCCATCTGTACTTGCATTCTGCACTAAAGCTACTGCACTTCACAGAGAAGCCAGGAGCTCCTTCCAGCTCAGGTGTGCTTATCACAACCTTCCTTGGTCCCAGAGCATCAAGCTTGGGGCAGGGGCAACGATACAGCTGTTTTTAGAGAAGGGCTCTGAAATTTCTCTAGTTTAGGTGCTCTCACATCTTTAATTGGGAGAGGGATGACAAGCAAAAGGCATTTTGTCTTGATGTATAGAGGAAGATTCTCTGTTTCCTGTTTAAGACCATCTAACACATTACAAAGAGAGAGCTAATCAGTTTTACACATGCAAAGACACACGGAGTTAAACTGCAACTTCTGTACAGTACTTATACTGTACATAAAAAAAGCGTAAGAGTTTACACCATAAAACAAACAAATGCCTAAAACTACACCCATGCTGCTTAAATCCTTATGTCAAAGGAACTTGAAATAACTTTGCAATACAAAATCACCAAAAAGAGGATTACAACATCACATATGGAAAATGTGGCATGCTTAGCAAAATTAAACCATTAGTAGCAGTGCAATGTTACAGTTGCTGATAAAAAGCCTTGGGCCTGAACTACAAGGCACTACTCTCTTTACCTTTCACTAACCTTACAATAAAAACAACTGCAAAAACATAAATAGACCTTCCTTCCTTTCTAGCAGTAGTAACCTGAATGGGGACCTTTTATTAGCAATCCCTAAGGTCATGAACTTTTATTTACAAGCCAGACTGTTTGCCAGGTAGTGTCAATAATCTGCTGATTAAAGGTCTCTCAAGTCCCACAGACACGATAGACCATGACAGCTTAATGACCTGCTTATTATAATCTGGTGTAAGATACTTCTACAAATTAACATTTTCTCATTCCAAACTAGTCTTGGAATTAATGAAGAAGTTGAGAAACAAGAGTGAGTGACCTGAAGCTGTACATTACACAATGAACTGAAAGAACAGATGACAGCACCATCACTAGAGAGTTAATGAGAAGCCTGACCGGCAGCTCACATGTTGCAAGTTGATTATCAACATTGCCTGGGAAGTGGCCACCCACAGTGACCAGAGGCTGACCCAGCAATGAGACAGCAGCTACAGCACCCACAATCTCACCATGGTTTTGCCACTGAACTGCAAGACCCTACACAGGTCACGTCCTTTCTGTGCCTCAGTTTTCCCTATCATCTTTTGTCCTGTCCAAATAGACTGAATTCTTCAGGACAAGACCTGTCCTGAAGATGGTTGAGTACAACGCTATCCCTGTTGTACAAGCAAAAAACCCCAGCAATTTCTCAGGCTCAGGAAGGGTAAAGTGTTGATGAAACATTGGTTTCTTATTGTTCAATTAAACGAGACTGAATCTGGGGGTTCGTGGCAGATTATTGCTGGTTCACTTCCACTTCAACATACTGAACATACAAGAAAGAACACAGCATGTGAAAAAGCATTTAGCAAAGATTTCATTTTAGCAATACTGCTAACACTCACTGGTTTTGGCTATACACGATTACAGGGGGTTACAAATCCACTATTTGATAGATTTCAAGAACTCTAAAGAAAGGGAAGGGAGGGAAAAGGGAGATAAATGTAGGTGTAAAGGAATGGCTCTACAGACACTTGATAAAAATATCTAGGAAAATCCCAGAGGAGACACAAGAGAAATGCAGAGACCCATCTTTTCTAGTGGCCTGTCGTAAATATGCCAGTAGAAAAGAAATCTAAGAGCAGCTTTATCAACCATTGACACCTGACAAACTTTCATCAGCACCAGGATATTAAAGGCTGTTTTGGTACCTTTTAGTCACAGCAGGCAGCTATCCTTTAAAAGATGCAATTACCTTGTGTGACAAAGCCAAACACTTTCTTTTTTCCAATAAAAGCCTAAGAGTCAAAAAAGGAAGAAAAATAAAGCAAAGAACATAAAAAATAGGACAGAGGGGATTCATGTGACTTGTGCTGTCTAGTTCATTTTCTCCTAGCCTGTCCTAATTAAAGTGCATTTGGGATCAACATAATTAAGTCTAATAATGCCACAGAGGATCCTAAGAGAGCAAGGGCACTAAGCTTGTTTGCTAGAAGTAGCATGCCCTCGCCCTTGCCAGAATAATCTGAAGTGCTGACCAGATTGAAACCTGCCCCTTGTGATATTTTTTGCCTCTCCTGGACATCACAAATACAAATCAGGAAACATCAAGCTGGTAGTGGCCAAGATCACAGATGGAACCCAGGCAAGTCAATGAAAATATACTAACAACTACATGAAAACAGAAAAAAAGGAAACCAAAATTGTGATAACATTTCTCTCTGTGGGCAGTACCTGCTATTTTGTCTGTTCCAAAATTCCTCATCTGTTTTGCATGTCCACCCAGTTCTCAGAAGAGGAGAAATTTCCCTATGAAATGAGGCTTGGAACAAAACCCTTGTTTTGGGATAGCAGATTTCTTCCATTTGCTCTGCATATTGCATTTACTGCATTAGATTATCTTAAAAACAAACAGAAATCCCAAGAAACAAGAACAGAAACTTGTTCCAACATGCCTTTAGGCAACAACTAGCTTTAATCAGCTCCTCCAGAGAAACAAAAAAATCCAAACCCCACATCATAACCATCCCATGTGCTGAAATATGACATAAGTTTACTGTTCAGAGACAAAATGTTCATTCTTTAATGTTCTCTGACAGTGTTATTAACAATGAAGACTGAAAACCAGATCTATCTAGAGTTTTGCACATGAATTATAAACTTTAAGTGACTACTACTAATATAATGTAACTTCAACTGAATACTTGCTGTGCAGTCCCAAATGTGTTTAAAGGATAGTTTCAAATTAGAATGTTCTTGGACTCTTTATGTTGAAGGCTGGGTTGCTTTTGGTTGTGTTTTGGTTTTGTTGGGATAGGGTTTTTTGTTTGACTTAATAAGAAAAAAGTAAGTTACACTTACAAATGGAAGGATTTCTAGGAGATTCGTGTTTTCATCCAAACTGTTGACTCTGCTCATTCAAATACTTTTATTTCTTCCCACAGACTGTCAGCAATGACAAGAGAAAGTAAACTTTACATCAAAATTGGCAGAGTAGTCAAAGCAAGTAAGCGGCTGTGCAGCGCTCAGTTGGCGGCTGAGGTTAAACCACAACAGCGCATCAGAGACATGAAGTAACATGGAATTTTTAAAAGCTTTAAAGCTTCACAAAGTAGCATCTCCTTAAATCATAGAACTAGTTCCAGTGTTTTACCACACTCTTGCAAACAAACTTCTTCCTTACATCTTACTCAAATCGACCCTCTTCAGTTTGAAAATATTACCCTTTGTTCTATCACAACAGGACCTCTTAAAACATTTATCCCCAGCTTTCCTGTAGGCCCCCTTTAGGTATTGGAAGGTGCTGTGAGGTCTTCCCAGAGCTGCCCCTTCCCCAGGCTGAGCAGCCCCAGCTCTCAGCCTGTCTGCATAGGAGCTCCATCCCTCTGATCCACGTTCATAGCCTGCTCTGGACTCGCTCCAACAGCTCTATGTCCTTCCTGTGCTGAGAACCCCAGAGCTGGGTGCAGTATTCCAGGTGGGGTCTCAGAAGAGCATGCTTTAAAACACTTTGGAATCAGTGGGAAAAGGGTTTTAAGCTACTGTTGCTGCTTTATAGTTTACAGAATGAAAACACAGGCTCCTGATGACCTGCTTTGTCATGTTTGCCATGTACCAAGAAACTTGGAAAAGCAACTGAGTAACCATTAACTCAGATATTTAACAATGTCCAAAATTAATAATGACTCTGAATCGAATCAAATCAAATAATGAAAAGAAGTTTCTTTTCCTCCATTTAGAGAAGGACAAAACAACTAAAAAAGAAACCAAAACAGGCTGGCAATTGTCTCTGTATTCTTTAGAAAATAAAACCAGACAGACAGCATTCCTGCCCCTGGCAGTGGGGATGGAACCAGATGATCTTTAAGGTCCCTTCCAACACAAACCATTCTGTGATGCTATGTTGGGAGGACCATTATTATTTCATGCCACAAGACTGCACTTCTCCCTGTGCACTTTAAGTGCTCTTAATGATACCCACAGTATTCAGATCAAAAAGGTTTCCCAAGGGACACTGACACTGCAGCTATGCATTGTACTGTTGAAATCGTTTTGATTCATGTCAATGTATGAAGTAAAAACCTTATTTTAACAGCAATATCCACCCACAAGTTCTCTGGTGCGTGTTCTGGGCCCCATTACCTCCAACAAGACTAGTAAGTCTTGAGCATTTTGAAGGAATTTGAATCAAAAGGCTCTTATTATCACGTTTAGGTAAGTGGTCTTAGTGAATCTACTAGGACACGACAGTAAGAATGGGGAGAGTAAGCTAAGTGAGCAAATAATTACCAATATCTCCCTGCCAAAATGGGAGGACATGACAAGTAATTTCCACGTGACTATCCTGTATCTTTCAATATTTTTTAACAACAGGATAAAAGAAAACAGCACATTCAATAGGTCTTCCTATAGCAGTGAGAATGAGACCTGATGTTTATTTTAACCAAGTCCAGAGATCTTGATAGAATGGAATCATCCATTCAGCAGAGGCAACACACAAGGAGCTACTCAAAGGCTGACGCAGCCAACTGCACAAGGGCAGTGCAGAGAACAGCGTGTGGCAGCTCCTCACAGGATAGGATCTAATACAGGATTATTCAAATGGCTGATGCTTGTTAAGACTCTCAGTGCAAGTAAATTCTGCCTAGACTTCAAGATCCCAGCTATATATACATATACACATACGGCATGTAGACTTCTCAGGACAATCCCCCACTTCCCATCCTTTTCCTCTCTCCAATGGCAACACCAAAGAACTGCTGTAATTTCAGGCACAATAACTACGTGCTTGTCTGGCAAATCCAGCCACATATTACTTCCTTACTGAGTGGGCATTATTAAAAAAATTAAAGATTAAAAGTAATAAGTGTTTTAAAGAGCCAAAGTAAATTCTAAGTTGAGTCAACAATAAAAATCTACTACACAAAAACCCTACTCCATACAGGAGCTTAAAATTGAAGTCATCTATCCTGCAAAATCTAGACAGTAATCCCTATGTTCTATTTAGTCCCTGTAAAGCTTAGCTGGATGTTCCATCTAGTTTTAGGCACTTAGCTTTTACAAAGACATGGATTGCTTAGAGCATCTAAGAAAGCAAAGAAGTAACTGTTGGCCTAAAAAAACCCAACAGGCTTAGAATCCTTATTTACAACACAAAGGACAGCAAATTGGTAATAGACTCTAACCACTGCATAAGGAAAAAGGAATAACCTGTACTCTGTATTCGCAACAGAAACAGCAATGCGCTCATATTTAATCAAAGATGAGTCACACGGGATATCAAGTAAAGCTCTAATAGGAGGACAGCAGAACACATCAGCTCCTCTGCTAAGTCCCTGTTCAATTCCTTTCCTGAGCCAAAAACATCAAGTACTTGAGCCTTCCCTGTATGATGCATTATTAAGGTGTCTCCATATTCAACAGCACACCTGTCTTTTCAAAGAACTTCCTTTTGCTACTGGTATACTTGCAGAGGCCCTTCTGAGCAATTTTTAATGTCCCAAGATTGTCTGAACTGCAACCAGGCTTTGGCCTGCTGGGTGGCATCCCTAGTGCTCAAAGGATGTTTGCACACACTCTCTGCCTGTCTTTACCCGTGTTTCTTCTATGCTTTTCTTTTCGCATTTGAGTTCATTAAAACTCCTTGCTTAGCTCAACATCCCTTCTTCTGACATTCTTGATACACTGCACACTGGGATGACTTGTTCTCAGCCTCTCAAAAAGCTTTCCTTAAAGACCTCAATCAAATCAAATCCAACTATTAGCAGTTTTCTGTTGTCAAGTATCAGTAAGAGAAGCTGATTTGCCTTCAAAATTATTTTTCAGCTCTCTGAGATTCAAGAAGCAGGTCAGAAGGTGGTGTTAAGATTTCCAGAAGGGCAAAGACTTCAAAAACAAGAAAAACTTGTAAAAATAAGATGTAACTGAAGCTAGTACAGACTAACTTACAAGCTGTCATTGTAATTATGTTGCCATGTCTCACCCCATGTCCCACACCTTCAATGAATTCACATTCTTTGCTTTTGAGCTGAAGGCTTTTTCTTCTAGGACAAGAAAAGGTTGAATGTATTGAAAGGTTTTTTGAGTGAAACAAAAAATTGCAAACTGAAGAGACTAATGTAGACTCCAGATCTGGTAGTATACACTAAGGATAATAATCCTCTATACCTCAACACTGTCAGGGTTATTGTTTAAAGTCATATATTACAGGTCACTATAAAAGACTTCATGCACGCTGCAAATGATCAGCTTGGAGAAATCTGCCAATCCTACCTTTCTTTATCCCCAGGCTGGAAAGCGAGTTAATTCACTCCTCCAAACTAGCATCCTCCTGAGGATATAAGTGCCTCTGTCCTCCGACTGTGACAGACAATAGATCCACTTTAGAACCATGGGCACGAAAGGCCTCAAATAGTAAAATGGATTTTCATGGGGTGTAAATCACATACCAACTAACTGCTGCTTATAAGCTGTTGCTCATGAACCTTGTACCTTCCACACAACACCATGATCCAGAAGAGATAAAATATGTAGCACAGATTTTTTTTTTTTAAGATCTGACTCATACTGCTGAAAACAGGCAAAGAAGCTGCACCAATTGGAGAAATCTGAGAGAATATTCTATGGCAAAATGCTGGCAATTGACACATTCATCTCTGTAATACCAACAGCAAACTCTTAACTCTCCTTAGCTTTTCCCCGCATAAGAATGAACTGAATAAGTCATTTTTAAGGACCACATAAGAAACACCAATATTAGCAATAAACTTTATTTGCAACATTTCACTGCTTTATCCCCTAACTCCCTTCTTTTGCATGCAGTCCCCATTTCCATTAGCATGCTGGTTTTGGCTGGCACAGAGTTAATTGTCTTGGCAGTAGTTAGTATGGACTATATTTTGGATTTGTGCAGGAAACAGAGTTGATAACACAGCGATGTTTTCATTCCTGCTGAGCAGCACTTGCACAGTCAAGGCCTTTTCTATTCCTCATCCCACCCCACCAGCGAGGAGACTGGGGGTGCACATGGAGCTGGGAGAGGAAACAGCTGGGACAGCTGACCCTAACTGACCCAAGGGATATCCCAAACCAAAGGACATCATGTTCAGTATAATGCAAATACATAACGTGAAAGAGCACTTTAAAAGTTTTAAAGCAAAAACTGTATGAGATCGGGAAAATACAACATTTAACTGTCCTGCAAGGGTCTTAATAACATCCAGACCAAGAAATCACTGGATTTCTTGGATGGGTAAGAATGGAAGTTATCACCACAGAGTAATCAAGAGTCTAGCTTCTTGGAAACTTTTTTAGGATGCTAAAGACACTGTCATGTTTAATTTCTCAATTTGCCTGAGCCATGAGCTGATTCTGATCTGAATAGCCTCTGAAGACAAGAGAAATGAAATTAACCACATTACCAGCCAAACAAACAATTCCATATTGAAACAAGAAACTTAAGAGAATGCTTCCCTCTAAAACTAAAGTAAAAAATTAATATAACTTTCTTGGTTATATTTTAACAAATTTGTATTTCTTTATTGATAGATTCTCAGGAAGTTGGTTGACCTTAGAAAGGGAGATTTTCCTTAATTTATTATTACTGGAAATGTTTTAATTTGGTAACATACAGAGGTTAGCAAAACCTCTTCCCCCACACCCCAAAACTCCTGAATATTTTCCCCGTTTGTGCTTTCCCAGGTGAATACCCAGTTTCCAGGATCCTTGTCTGGACAGATACAGCCCCAGCAAGCAGAAGCCTTTGCTCAGCTTCCAGCTCCCTGCTGGAAGGTATTTGTTTAGGGCTGACACTACTGTAAAACAGCATGAAAGTAAGCAGTGCTGTGCACAGGGCACATAAGGCACACTCATTTTCAGAGGAATGACCAGGCTAGCACAAGCAGCCTCTATTGCTCTGCAATCCTGCATTGCTTTTGCTATGAGGAACTTCTTTTAACTTGCTCAAGTAGAATTGTCAAGGGTCAGACTTGTACCTACCACTGAGAATAAAGTGTGGTGTCCCAAAGGAAATCACTATTACTACTTCTCCAGCTGAGAAACCGTGGTGGCATTTACTGAAGTACTTCTGCTGCTGTATTTCTTATAATTACTTCTTCAAACCATCATCTGTTTTGATTGCTAAAGGTCCGTGGCTAGCAAGGAACCTAGCAAGGCTTCCTTTGGGGAAAGCAGGGATACAGCTTCACATAAAGAGGCCTTTAAATAAGAAGCACACTTTGCAGACAAACTGGCTAGTGCTTATACGTTTCTACTTTTGGTTGGTATACTTAAAATGTTGTGTTAGCAGGATTCTGTCCCTCCCAAGTTTAACACCTCCGTAACCTTGGCCAGCCTACTCAATATGACCTGTATCTGAATCCCTGCCCTGCACACTGCTTTCACCAGAAAACACAGAAATCTGCACAAACATGATACAGGCTACAATCTAGAAAAAAAAAGCTTTTCTCTATCCCTTCCCCCAAGATGATGCCAGTCAAGGAGTGACCTGTGGCTTGCATGAAGTTGGCAAACTGCCCTTTGAATAGAGAAAGCAGATGGGTTACGAGCTACTGGAAGGCTTAGACTTAGAGAGGTAAGAAAAGACATTGTTTGTTACATCCATTCCTTAAAATCTTCATCAAAAGGCAACTGTTCATCTTGATGTCAGACCAATCAGGGCCACTGGTGTTCCAAAGGCTGTTAATGCTGATGCCTCAGAAGTAGCTGCCCAGCCCATACCCATTTCTAACAACTCCTTTCCAGCAATCTGCACAACTTCCCAGTCCACTCAAGAGTCATGCAAGAAACATCCACGATAACAGCTGAAGAAATGAGTATAAAATCTTGGATGAAAGGCAGCAGTACCCAGAAAACAGATCTTAATTCTATACTCCATTCCTCCAAGGCTGACTACAGGGGAACATGCAGTGACCAATTTCTTACGGGAACTTTAATCTCTTTGGACAGAGATTGGGAGGAGTAAAACAGGGAGTCCATGAAGGCAAAAAAAAATGCCTAAAAGAGGCAGATGTAAGGGAGAGGTGACATTTTCAGATTTATTTCACTTGATTGGACAGAAATGCACATCACTTGGGCCTTTTGTCAAAAACAAGGGAAGACTAGAAATGACAAGTGAAAAAAATAACCCAGACTAAAGAACAAATTCACCCAAGAGCTTAAGAGGGGCTAGACTAGATCCTTGTACTATTTATGTAACAGAAAAATAGTGAAATGACTGGATATTTATGAGTAATTATCACAGCTATTATAAAAAGATTTGTTAAGGGAATTTTGGCTGTTATATAATTATTCTATGGGACACCATCTGTCTTTAAGTCTTCATAAAATTAAACATATGTTGTTTTCACCAACTGCTGTAGTAGACTCACATTCTCATCCTGCTTACGTGCTGCAACATAACAAGTCTATTCATATCACTGGGAATATGTCAGAGCCAAATATCAAGTAGTGCAGTTCCTCGCAGTTTCTAGTAGTTCCTTTGGAAAGCCAGGCCACCTCCTCCCATGCTCAACTAATAGCTCAAGGGTAACTCAAGGGTCGCGCTAACTCATCGTGCACAGCTCAGCCTCTTGCTTTGCCGCAGCTTTTTTTTGGCAACAGAGTTCGGATATGAATATTAAGGGATGCTTCAGCTATTCCTAGCCTTTTGATTTTTCCCTTCTCTTTGAAGTTCAGGAATAGGACAACTCAGAACTTTAACTGCTCAGAGAGTTCCTGTCTATAAAACAGGGTCCTCTGCAGCAGGTTCCTTCTCCATCCCTTTGGATAAGGGCGAAAGGGCTTCACAATTATTACAGAGGAAGGAGGAGGGGATAACACATTTAGCACCTTACTTCCTCTGTGTTCTTGACAAGAGATCAGCAAAAGTTTGAAGAGTGGTGGTACAAGAATTGTCACACAGTAATGCCATCTTTCACTCCACTGGTAGGCCATGGTACAGGACCAAGACTGCAAAACTCAATACATTCCTCCTTCCCCTCAAAAAATAGTTCCAAATAGTCAGAAATTATCCTGGCTAGTCACAAATAAGCCTTGCTATTTTGAGAGATCAGTATAACAAACAATAACAAAAAAACCAAACAAACAAAACCCCACAAACCCAAAACCAGACAAAACAAAATTAGTGGCTGACTCAAGGAATATGGAAGACCCAGCTGAACCCTCCAGAAGCAAGATCACATACAATATAAAACATGAAACAGAAACCTTTGCCCATACCTGTATGTAGTTTTCAACAAAAGCCATCAGAAACAACTACACATTAAAAGCTGAAGCTAACAGTGCTGCTGAAAACAAGCTGGAGTTTAAATCAAAACACATTTCACCAAATAAAGCCAGCCCTTTGCATCAAGTCTATGTTTCCATTTCATTTTTTCCCTTAAGTACAGAAGAATCAATATAATTTGTCATAGCCACAAGGACAGTTACAACACAACTAGCTGAAGTGAGCTGCATCGCTTTCCAAGTGCTCACAGAAGGAGCAATGACCTCAGAAATTGGACAACCAAAGTAACCTGATTTCATTTTTTAAAAGACTGTAGAATGACTGGCAATTACAAAAAACTGTCAGATATAAAATAATCCTAATTAAAAATTGAGCAAACTGTTGATTTGGCACTATATTTGAACCATTAACATGTTAGAACTGATAACAAGTCCTGCAAATTTAAGCATCATACAGAAAATTGGCTACAAGGCTTTAAACAAAAGATGTACAGTGCAATGCACCAAAATTATCTAAATGAGAAGAAACCACAGTCAAAGACTGTAGCCTTTAGGTAAGATGTACAAAGGTATTTTGTACAGATCCACACATGCTAGCCACTACTGCGGAGAATTACTGTCACAAGTCACCAGCTTCAGGTCTGAGAGCACACAGCACTTTGTGCAGCGACACAGGTGGTGCAGTTAAGCTTGTTGGTTCTATGATTCTTGTAGGTCCCTTCCAACTCACTAATGCTGTGATAAGTATTTTTGAAAGCAGCACTGCAAGCTGTGAAGATGTGTTCCCTCATGGCCTTCCCCCAATACCAGCTCAATTTAATCAGCCTGGCTGCAGCACTGGGACACTTGGTCCCAAAAGACCTTTTACTTCTTAGCATTGGGCAGAATGGCCCAGACCTACTGACCAGCTTCCTATCAGAAGATCTGTTCTGTTGGAAGAGTTTTCTGGCCAATCTCCATTAATTCTTTCTGTCCTTCCAGATGCAAATAAGCTTGTAAGTGTTTGGCCTCACCACACAAATAGAGAGAAAAGAGAAAGGCAAAAGTTGTGGTTTTTAAAATCCTCCTCAACCTTCAGCATTCTCTGGTTAGAGCTCTTCAAAATACCTAATGGCAAATTAACCAGGCAGGGTCTCATCATCCAAACTGATTATATATAAAGTGTTTATGATTCCATCAATAGTATTGAAGCTGGGGGAATAACTGGACATCCAGCACTGCTCCACAGTGTTACATGTGAAGAACTGTACTAAGTAGATATTTCAAATACTTTACAGTTCTGTAACCTAAAGGCTAAAATAATTCCACCTGCCATGATCTGCCTAGTTTCAAGGCAAAAAACCTCCACACACAAAAACCCAGAGACAAGATCATCCACAAACTGGTACGCTTTTTTCAAACACCTTTGCTAAGTTTCCCCATGCTAAACCCTTTCTGGAAATGCATAATTTCTAAAGTATTTTAAATTAACCTCCCTTTGGGAAAGCCTATTTCCCTGCCCACTGCCTCTCCCCAGCCAGTGCTGGCACAACACAGCAAAGCAGCTGTAAGCCTGAGGACTGCCAGCTTGGGGCAGCTCCACTCAAGACAATAAGGAAATGGATGCTGCATGAGTTCTGTATTAAAATCTCCATCTCAGGGCTGATACAGACACTCCAACTTGATCAATAAGCACAGGACTGGAGCCCAGCAATATTTGTAGTATATGAACAAAATCAGCTCAAGTAATTGAATAGCAGGGAACAATACTTAGTGCTTCAGCAACAAAACCATTGTTAGAAAGATGATTTATCACTAGCTACTATGGATGTATTTTGACGAGCTCCTGTTTGTTGATCTTTAAATTGCTTTGTTTCCCCACAGATTAGTCAAAGAAGGTAGAAAATAATTTCTTTGAAACACAACCCAAGCAAAAATTATAGTGTTGAATCTCAGCTCTTTTGAAAGGTTTTAAAAGCATTCACCTAAATTTACTATTATACTGTCATGTAAAACAGGCTTTCAATAGCATCAGTGCCAATACATCTCACACAATAAAGCAACTTCTAGCAAACTCAGAAGTGCAGCTTCTGGGAGAAAATGTTAAGATAAAGTCTCACTCCAGCTGAGTGAAAAATCCATTCACTGTAAAAGCCTTTTCATATGCAGGTAGCTCTGCTGCTCTTGAATATGAAAAACAAGTTCCATCACATCACTCTTGCAGCAGTGCTGCTTCTTTCCTTGAGCTCTGCTGAAAGCATGAGCAGCTGGGAGTGGCAGGTGAGGGCAGCAGGAGTACACCTAACCATATCTGAAGAGAAACTCAAATTCATGGATCAGCTAGCAGCAAAATAACCTCTGCAACAAAGAGTTTACTATCTGCCACTTCAGGAGCATAGGGTTGCATTTCATTTCATTTCCTTGCAGGAAAACCATATCCCTAGGGAAAGGGCAGGAACGCAGTGTTTCTGAGCTAATTAAGGAAGCACTGGAAGAGAATGAGTGAACACAGATGAACACCCAACACCTTCAGGCTCAAAGTGAAGGTAGGACACAGACTGTCTGACCCCACCAGCAGGTTGGGGTGCCCCCACCCCACACAAAGATGCAATAAAAGTGAAAGGGAAGCACAGCAACCACACAGCCTCTCCTGGCAATGTTCATGCACTTTATTCATAATTGTCATAATTGACACACACTATGTCAAAGTCATCTACACTGCAGCAAATTCAAAACAATTCCCTCTTCCCTGCAATTCTGCTAAGGAGAATCTGGTCTAAAAGTAGAGAACTTTCCTGTCCTATCTCATGCAGTATGTATGTACTAGACACTGTGCAAGCAAAAGGAAAAAAAAATCACACATTAGTGTAATCCTAAAAAAGACAGCCCAGAAATTTCAGGTCAAAATAACCCAAATCACACTTGTTATTCTGCAGGTTAATCACTCAACTCTGTTTCTAACGTATACAGTAAAAATACCAGTTGCATGTAAAAAAAGGTCAAAGCAGGATGCAAAACAAGGCTGAAAATGCAGGCATTTACATGGTATAAGAACTGACGATACACTGGAATGCAGCAAGGAACTAAATAAAGCTCAGTGTATAACTACTAATACACAGCAATTTACTTGAGAGTAAAAATGATTATGTAGTCCTGCAGCGAGCAATTTGAATTAAACACAGAGAGAAAAAAAAAATTGAGGACAAGCCTGAGCTGCAGGTAGCTAAAAAGCAACCAAAGCATAACAGATTTAATACCCCCATTAAAAACAATCTTCAATAAACTTGTGATAATTGCTTGATGTTAGACATCTGCACACAAAAGAGATCTTTCAAATTCACTGCACTGCTGCATTTAGCCTGCAAGCAGAAAACTGACAACATCACAGAGAACCTCCACTACATTCTCTTATAGTTGATCCAGATTTCCTTTCCAGGGTCATATGTGTGCACATACTGCTGTGCTTTCTGGCAGGGATTGGCTCTGTGCCTATCCAAGTAACTTTTTATCAGCAACAGTTCTTAAGCCTCAGATCTTCCCTCCAATGCTCATTCTTCCTCCACCCTGGCACAAAGTTTGCTTCCTCCTCAAGACACTTTCTTTAGCTGTTCTCCAAACTGGAACTATGAATTATGTCATTTTCAAAGGAAACAAAATAAGACATGAAAACAATACATTTGCAACCTATATAATTTCACCATTTCAGCTGAGAGAGCTGTCAAACCAACAGTGACACCAGTACAATTAAGTGTCGCCTGCCAGCAGATGGAGAATCTGCCACCAAGACAGGCACTTCATATAACACAGAACTAAAACTCACCAAAACTTTTCTCAAAGAATGCTCCTCAAAACAAACTAAGCATCATTAAAGCAGACAGGATTTTCTATTTCATTCTCCAAGAAGTTAGTGAATGTAACTGGAAGCATCAGGAAAAAACAGCAGTATTATTACTATACAAAGACACATAACTAAGAGTCCTAATAATCAAATACTTTGAATTAAAACAGCAGATCTGTCATTTGCACCTCACTACTCTCTTGCTGATCTGTTCTGCAGCCACTAGAACATACTTGACAACAATCCAGAAGAAACACTTAAGCATTAATTTTGCACACACAGCACTCAGCAGAACTAAAGTTTTGATCAACATATCAGCAAGCAGTGCTGAAGAAAACGAAGAGAACCAGCACACTTGAGCACAGCCTTTATCCTCTGCTTCTCCTATCAGCACAATGTCCTTCAACACTCTGGAAGGAACCCCAGTAAGGAAGGAGGTCTTTCCCCACAGGCACTGCCTCAAGCAATTCACTCCACACCAAGGGACCCCAGTAATGCTACAGCTGCTGTGAGAATACATTCCCACATCACCAGTGCCAGCCGACAGCAACCTGGGACAGCTGTAGCCACTGTCTGACACTGCTCTTTTAGCTGGTCACCAGTTCTATTTCCTCAGAGCACCTGATTTCCAAAACCTTAGGCAAAAGCTAATTTTGTAAGTGGTGAGTAATCTTAGCAGATTTAAGAAACTCAGTGTGATTATGTTCCAATATCCTCTCCCACATTTCTAAGTGTCCAACTGGCTTCTTCATGGTCCTTGTGGTTGCAGACTACAAACAGAGCTCAAGGAAGGAGCCCACAGAAGTCCAATTTGGTTCTCCTTATCAAGCTACAGTAGGTAACAAACAGAAGGGAAAGCCAAGGGAAATTATCCTGCAATACAACCAGCAAGGTAGAATGATATTTGGAGTGACTGCTTCTTTATGTACACATCCACCCCAGATTTTCAAAGCTGAATTTCTTTACTAAAAGGAAAAAATATGAATATTTCCTATGCTCATATCAATTAATATAATGAAAAGTATAGTGAAACTAAATGAAAGAGTAACTTTCTGGTAAGAGAGAAGCACCATAATGCTGCATCAGCATTGCTTTGACATTTACACTGCACTGTGGAACAGCTGGGATGATGCTAACATACAAGGACAAGTCCTCTGCAAGTTTTTGGCTTTTATTGTGAGAAGAGATTTGAATAACAATAATCAGATGCCCTAGTTATATAATGAACTCTTAAAACATTTCCACATGTATTTTCTACAACAGTTGAGATCTTGCCCTAAATGGCACACTTAATTGTTCCACAGCAGAGCATGCCTTTACTTCACATTTGTGAACACTCAAATACCGCTTTACACAAGCACCTCAAATACACCACAGTTCAGAGTTTTTATACTTGCATATAAATGTTTTAGGAGCAGTAATAAATGTGCATGACATGCACTATCCAGCAAAGCTACACTAAGTGAAACAAGAGAAGTATTAAAGAACCACCAGATGGGAATGCTTAATGCAGAGACAGCAGTTACAGCCCTACTGGCAATTGCCACTTCATTCACCAGAACCTCCTTCCACCTTCTTTCAAAAAGTGACCACGTGAAAGGCAGCCAAGGCAACCACCGGGTTTGGGAAGGGAAGGCACTCAGCATTTTCAAAGAAAACAGCTTGTGACAGCGTTAACTAATGTATTCATAGAACAGGGACTCTTATGGTTAAATTAACATGGTGTGTTGCAAAATTTGCCACGGTCACTGCTCACAGGCTTTAATTCCAGCTGAAATTACGTTTTCCCTCCTAGATGCTTGGCCTCTCCATTTTGTGCAGTTTTAGTTGCTGCATCCATGGGTATTAATAACTGAATAGTCAGGCAGAGTTCTACCCAAGGCTCTCCCACCATCACTGAGGGAACAGAGCAAGGTAACCAGCAACCTCTCAAGAATCATTTATTCATTCACGTGCTGAGTATTTATCATGCAAAGGGACAGTTCAGTTCCTACTATAAGAGATCTACAACACCTAGCTCTGTGGTTTTTTTCTCTCTCTCTCTCCAGATCTTAGAGGTGAAAATCTAGTTTAGAAGCCTTAACTGTGTGATAACCAGGGTTCGTTCACATTTTGTGTTGAAACCTGTGATTGTCTGCCTATTACTGAGTCTATCTGTTGAGAAGGTCTTACTTTACATGCACAAAGTCAGGTAAGAAGATCAGCAGTTTCACTGGCACATAGCTCTTGCAGGAGGTCCAGATCACATCACATACAGCTGCTTTCACAAGAACTTGAATCAGTTACTTGGAGAGATTGTTAAATAATGCTTGTGTCTCCAAATTTGAGTTTACTTTGATCAAGTTTACTGGTAACTAGTGAAGAGCTGCAGTGCTATGAAGAGCTGTCAAGTGAGAAAAGCTGGCGTGTGTGGAGTTCAAAGACCTGTAAAATCTTTCATTACTAGCAGCCAGCCACCTTTTTGACCAAGCACAAGTAGGAACAGGTACTCATGAACAGCAGTTGATGTTGGTATTCAACATCCAGAGCAATGTCAGTCACCTACTTTCTTTCCACTAGGCAAAACTACTGGAAAGCTCCATGATGACCACCTGGGGAGATGACCATCTGATCGGTTTGCAGAACTCACCACACAGAGTCTGAACCTATCCCTAACCTCAAAAAGAGCTTTTTCACAAGAAAAATCCTTATTTCTTTCCCTTCACAAAACATGCTCTATTGTAGGAATCCACCCTAAAATATAGAGTAGATGTGACACTTAGGGACATGGTTTAGTGGTGGACCTGGCAGTAATTAAGTTTATGGTTAGACCTGATGATCTGAAAGGTCTTTTTCAACTTAAATGATTCTGTGATAACCTTGGATGCCTTGACTTTGCAAGGCAGTAAGAAAATGACTGTACTGCAACTTTCCCACCACTAATCACGTAAATTGGTGATTTAAACTTAGGAATGTATAAAGTGTCCCAAATGACAAAGTAGTGCTCTGAGCTTGACTGGGTCACACATGAACATTGACACACATCATATGTCCTTGCAACAGTGAACTTTCACAGAGCTGTGATTGCACCAAAAGCACTGCAGCTCACCACCTTCACATTCTGCACAACCAGTAATAACCAGTAACAGCTGAGGCAGCGGCCACAAAAGAGCAACTCCCCTCCTGGGCAAAGCCCTAGAGAGCTCTCCCCAGCCTCCAGAAGCAGCCAAGCACCACAGATTTGTGGCTTTATGATCTAAAAGTCCTTGCTACTGCCATATGGGTGAGATTCTAGACCACTGAAGATGTACTTGGTTAGGTGTTTACTCTGCTTCACTCTCCTTTCACCCCCAGTTCTTGCACTGAAGGCAAAATTTTACTTTGAAACCTTCAAATTTTTAATTACAGAACAAACAGAAACACTGCACTTAAGCATGGGCCTTTACTGCAGTCAAACATCAAAAGATACTTAGCTTTTTGAAAGTTCTAACCCTCAGAGAATGCAGGAAGTATGTATTATATCCCTACTACTGGCAAATAGGGACAAAATTACCTGTTGAATCTCAAACCTCCAAGCAATTACAAACAAACAAGCTCCACTCCCCAGCACATCCCCTTCTTTTGCTCCCCTTTCTCAGCAGCTCATGATCATACACTGCTACTGTCAGCTACCTGTCCTTCCCTCAGCAAGAGGCTGAATAAAGGCAGCACAAAATAAAGCCCTGGCAAGGAATTGAAGAGCTATGTGGATTTCTCCCATCCTGCCACCATTCCCTTCTCAACACACTGCAGACTAAGAGAAGAGAAAATTATCAAAATAACAAGCACCAGGCCCTTGCAGCACCAAACTCAGGCACCAGTGCTGTGTGTACTGAGAGACTGCTTGCTACACGCTCAGTTCAGGCAATCTGGAAGCAGCAAAAGAAGTCACAGATTACCAGAGATGCAGCTGTAAGTTACCTTCACCACTGAGCATTGGTCCTTACCTGAGTTTGTGAAGTCAGCGTAGAAAGACCAAAGTGCAGCACTTTCAAAGCTAGGAACTCATCCCTATTTGTCACACACTACCAAAAGCTCACAGAAGGCCCCTTAATCTTTCTCCTCCAGTGTGCTCAGTATTCTCAAAACTCAACAACACTGTCCCAACCACTCATTCCTTCACCAGACAATTCAATCAGTGAGCCAGTTTTTGTTAACCATTTAGTAAGATTCAGCATTACCAATCCTAACACCATTCCACCATCACAGCTTCAAATTTAACATTGCAACAACCACACCTATTCTTTTACCATTGCAATAATAAACATTGGGCTAAAAAATAAAGTCAGCAGAAAAACCAACTTGAGAAAATTTTTACATTTAAAAGGTTTCCCACGCCTCTCTTTACCTTACTTCACTAACAAAAATACTTCCTGAAGTCTACTCTAATGCCAAATTCTTGTTTTCATTACAGATAATTCAAAATAAAATGCTTTTAGAAATATGCATCTACACAGTGCCCAGTAAGGACGACAAGAACAACCATTTATTAGTTACTCATTCAGTTTCTTTTGGTATGCTTTCAATGGGAATGTATACAGCAGTTTTACTAGATAAGCCATTACAACACAGATACTCCTACTGAGAAAAATACAAATATATTAAGGAGCTGGACAGCAGTGGGAAACACATCCTTTTGCTGGTTCAGTTAATAAAGATGTTTTTGAAAATTCCAGCTCTTTCCTCTTTAAAGCCTTTCACCTACAAAAGGACAATGCTCAGACAGGCAGCAGTCTCCACACAATAGCTGTTCTCTAGTATACCAGGACATTTGTTTCCTAGGAAACAAGAAAAAAAAAAGAAAAAAAAGCTAACAAAAAGTATCCAGTATGTTAAATATGCAAATAAAGTAGGTCACACCAGTCATATTTCACTCAATGGAGCAAAGAATCCACAACTCATTATATTCTGGAGTACGGGATTAGTTTTCCAGTAACTCCTCAAAACTAAATGATCTGTTTTTCCACAGGCACCTCTGAAGAACAGTATCTTTAAGGAATATATGCAAGATCAGCAAGAAAGGACTTTACTTATAGCATGAACATACATGCTGTTTTAATGCCAAAATAAATATTCTTAAAACAAGTGTATTGGAACTAGCCAGCTATCTACACTGCCTACCCAGTTCTGACCAAAGCACTGAAAACAGCAAGCCACACCAAAAGAAAGCCTATTAGTTCAGACCAAAACCTTACCAAATTCTGAGCAAGTTTTCGCTGTTTTTGTCTATAGCCCATAAGAGAGATCTAGTCAGAGTAATTGGCTTCTTAACACAGAAACTAGGCCAAGCCTCACTGCTGTAGGAAGCAGAGGAAACAGAACAGAACAAACTACCCTTTTGAACAATACTTTTCAATGTCCTAGAGGTAATCTACCAGCAACTGTTTCCCAAGCATCCATGAAAAAATGGAAGGTCCTGGGAAGATTAAGCAGGTCAGTGTCAAAAAAGAACCCAACAGCTGCATGCCCCATTGTTTTTTACTAATGTGTTCTTCACTGTTACACTTGAAATGACATTTCAAGAATATACTTGATCAGAACAAGAAGCACAGTTATTTACACTATTAGAGGACCCATGGGAGTACATAGGCCAGGGCAGTGAACCCCAACCAAGTGTCCAAAAACTCAAAATCTCATGATCAGCCTGTTTGAAAGCATGGCAATCACCTAGCACAATACTAACAAATGAAAAAAGTATCTTATGTTGTGAAATGCCAGCAAGCATAAAAACTGTCAGCTGAATCACACCAGTGCCAGGCCAATGAATTCTGCACTGCAGCTCCACCCTCCCTCTCTGACACTGAGCCTCTTCAGCTCATATCAGACAGGGATCTGTAATTAAAGTGTGCTGGTTATAACTGAGGGTGGAAAGAACATTGCCTGAAAAAAAGAAATCATCACCGGTGCTACTTATACTGCTTCTACAGTCTTTGCAAATCACAGTGCAATAGTAGGTAATTACAGTCTACCGAGTACTTCAGCTACTGCTCCCATTTGCTTCTTTTCCTGCCTGCAGAAGAGAGCAGCACAAACATCAAAAGTGCCCTCATGAACTCTTCATGTCCGTTTTTTAGTTATGGTATTAAATAAGAGGAGGATGTAGATATGCTTCTCGGTTCTCTTCTTCACCTTTAAAGAATAACACAAACACAAAGATACACCAAAAGTACAGAAAAATGTTATTTATTTAATCAGCCAGGAAAGGACAGGGAGGAGCTTTACACAAAAATCAATCTTCTGAACCCACAAGCAAGTCAAGTGACAGTGATTCACAAACATGTATTCAAAGATGATACCATTTCAGAACAAAAAAAAAAAGAACTACCATCAGCTGACAGGAACAGTAAAATTCCTCCAATTCATTTTATGTGACCTTAGCAAATCTCTTGGCTAATCTCACCCTACCCTCAACTCTTCGTACCAAAATATTCTTGAACTGATCAGAAATAAGCCAACAAACAGCAAATCAATGCACAGAATATTTCTCATTCTCCCCCTGTAGAAAGTTTGCCGCTTAAGATAAAAAAGAAGGGAAAAAAAGAAAGGAAGAGCCAACCTGCTGTTACAACAGCTCTCCAGAAGAGCAACTAACAGAGGCCAGCTTACTCAATGCAAGCCCTGGCTGGCAAGTTCACATCCCAGACCCACTACTGTTTGTGCCATCTGGGATGGAGTTATTGGGGAAGAGTTACCAGCAGCTACGCAAACGCTCTGCCACTGCCCCTCAGCGAGAATGCTGCACAGCCACTTGCTGTCCCACTCATGCCGCTGTACGTGGCATGGAAGTACAGGATGCCAGCCCTCCATCCAGACCTGCTACCAGCACAGAGCTTACTGAAGAAAAAGGACACACACATTTTTCATCAAGCGTGTATTTTGCTTTCATATAACAAATGATGTTATATGAAACAATGCTGTCCTCTTGCCCCACCACAACGGTAGCTTTCACTTGCCTAATCAGCATGATAGAAGGAAAAGCATGAGCAAGTCCTGGTACTTCCTTCCCTCCAAATCCATAAAGCCAATGATAAAAATCAAGACATTTTAAATGTAACACAACTGTGGATAAAAAGGTTCTGGTTTTAGGCTTTCACAATGTGGAATATTATGTATGATAAAATGGTATTCAGCCTGTAACACTGACTGCTGCAGAGCCTTGCATTTAAAGCCAAAACATATCTACATTAAAGAGAAACAATTGAGTCATTGCACAAATCATGGAGAACCTCCACATCAATACTCCAGAGAGCAATGGATAAAATGAGTAGAGGACCTGAACAAACCTGCATTGAGGACTAGCTGACAATTATACAAATGGAAATAAAAAAGAGCAGATCCTCATGTCTTACATGATTTTCAGAAACTAAAAATGAATCATTTACTGAAATGCTTTTCCTTACGGCTGTCTTGCAATTCTGACAATGCCCTGAAGACAAATCCAACATGACAGAAGCTATAACACAAAAGGATGCAAGTTTAACATTGCATTCCATGGAAGGGAAGAAAAGAAAAAAAAAAGGAAAGAAAAAGATATTTGAAGGGTTAAAAACAATAAAAAAGAAACACTTAAAATATTAGTCAGAATAATTTTTTCCCACAAAGGTCTTGGAATTCAGACTCTGACTGAAATAGGTAAGACAGATAAGAAGACTAGCAAAAATGTGAGAACTCTTACGAAAGACTACCCAATGCCATTGGCATGAGCCAAATGCCCAATAAGCCAAACCAGCCTGTGGGGTCAAAGCAGGAAAAAGCAGGAGAAGCAGACACAGTTACTTTAATAAAACAATTAAAAATAATCATCATCCTCATCACTTCCCACCTACAAGGAAGGGTCCTCATATTTAAGCACATAGAGCCAAGAAACATCTGCTATGTCAGACAAGCACAGGGCAAAACCAAAACAACTCCCTCACAAAAAAAGCCACAGCTGGATCAGGAATTCCACATAGCCAGTTTTGTGGCATGGCATACCATCCCAGCACTAAGTAGCTCCCTCTCCACCCGCTGGGGCTGAGACCCCCGATATGAGCATTGTGAGACACCAGGCTGCAGAAAAATAAAAGCCTATTGGAGAAACCACTCGCACTCACTGCTGTGCCCTCAGTGGCACACACACAATGGCAACACAATGGTTCTGCTGTTCCTTACACTCCCAGGGACTTCATGGGGAGATGAGAACAGGAATTAGCCTGGGATCTTCAGCAGCCATGAAAAGCACACAAAAAGTCCATCTCCTCCAGGCAGTATGAAAAGCAGAAAGACTTGAGCTTTTGGTGAAACCCACATTGCTGATTCTTTTCTCTGCAAACTGCTCCAGTGACACAAGAACATAAAACATTTAGAGTTACTGGATTGCTGCTTCTATTCAGCCCAGTAGCAAAAGACTGCGACTGAGACAAATGCAGAGGAAATTCTTGAGAAAAAGAAGAAAGTCAAGTGGAGATGATGTAGGAAGGTCTGATCTGCCATTGCACTGCCAGCCAAGAGTGGCCACAGGAGACCTTTGTATTTTAATTTATGCTCTCTCAGTCAGGCTGAGGAGCAGCAGCTGCTGTAGTCGGAGCAGAGAAGGCACGGCTGTCAGCAGAGCAGACGGGAGGGCAGTCCTTATGCCTGCTACCCTGCGGAGAGAAAAAAGAGCAAGAAAAGAAAGGCTTCCCCAGCAGGGACCCCTCACTGCAAAAACAGATCTTGGCTGGCAACAGCAAAAGCTGTCCTCTTACACAAGCTTCAGCAGTACTGGTATGGAGCAGAAGTGAAAAACCAGAACCAGGAAAAAAAGTTTTAAAATATACACAAAAGCATACCTGTACATGTGTATATATATAAGTAAACATGCCAACATACACTGCTCACACTGGATTTTATTAATGCTAGAAAAGTCCACAGTTTTCTAGCAATTACACTTTTGGAAGTAGAGCTAGCCTACAGCATTGAATTCAATTTGCAGGATGGGTTTATTTCTCCTTCAGTAGAATCTAACATAAGCAAGATCAAGGCATGATGCAGAACACAGTTACACAGTGAGCAACAAGGATGGGGCAGAGAGGGAACAACTGTTTGTTGCTGCCAAGAAAATAGGAATTAATCCAAGTACTTCCCATATATATAACAACCAAAAAAAAACCCAAAACCACCCACCCCCCACACAAAATCAGACACCTAGAAACTTAAGAAAACCAAAACAACCAATCAAAGTAATACACATTTAAATGCTAAGCCCTTAAGTGTTTTGTTCCATTGTCCCACTTTTCATTGAAGCACTTCCAAAACAGATCCCAATGCAGCAAATAAAACAGATTTCAAGATGAACAGCTACCAAACTGTTTTCTCAGGCCTTTTTTTTTTTTTAAGCTTTTCTATAGCAACAAGATTAAGGTCTTTACCTGGAAATCCAGTTCCCAAGGGGATCAGAACATGGACCTGAGCCCTGGGAGTAAGAACTTAGAAAGGCATTCAGAAGCACTCATTTATTATTTCTAAGTAAAACAAAAAGTCTTAGAACTCTGTAAGCTTTTTTTTTCTTATTCTCAAGCCTAGTAAACTAGCTTAAGTCTGAAGTCAGTCTCTGTATGGTCACCTAGCCTTAAAGGATCTGATCGTGCCATCAGGTTATGTTGCTGTTTTGCCTCTCTCTTCTTTCTCAGCCAGTCAATACCAGTCACCTTCCTTCCTTCCTTACTATGCAAATAAACAAGAAAAATCTCACATTTCATTTTTCAGATGTCCAATGCTGTGGTACAAGGTAAAATGACTTTTATAAACTTGCCTTGATTAACAAATTTGCTGGGGCTATAGCACAGCCTTCCAGACGTCACATTGTATACGGCACCAATGACTCCACTCTCCTGCCTGGCCACTGACTGACCTTTTGCAACCCCTCAGGGTTACACTCTCAGCACCACACTGGGCTCTGCTTCACTGACAGCCTAGGCAGCACTGCCCATAAAGCCACACACTTGCTTAGGAGCTTTCTCCGGGCCCAGACAAGAAAGGAACTTCACACCTTTCCTTCCAAAATAACAGGTAAGCGCTACATTTGACCTTTTATATTACAGCCAATTACTGGAATCTTCCAAAATAGTAATCAAAGGAAGGCATAGTCTGCTGTCTGCCTGAGAACACCCTTCAGAGATTCACCTGCCTATCACAGAATTCTCATGTCTTGTATATTACTCAATCATCATTTTATTACTTAATAAGGATGCACCATAATCAATGGTAAAATTAAATAACGATTCTGGGAGTTTAGGCTTGCATGTTTCTTCCTTTTGGGAAGCACGGGAAAGAGAGGATGAAAAAGGACAGAACTGCAAGGAATTGCAATCCTACATAAAAACTGCCAGCTATATGTCTTACTGTGAAACATGGCCTAGGCTGAAAATGGTTATTTCATTGTAAGTGGAGGAGCTGTGTAAAGATCCAACTAGGTCACCATCTGGAAACTTAAAGCTCCTCTTCCCAGCAGCAAGCTTTTTCATCTGTGACATCCAGCTGTAGCTGCCTTGAACTGGTACACTCACTTGACTTTACACGCCTCCTACATTTTTAATTCAACCATCTGAACCACTGAAAAGTAAGGTGTCCAAAATTTGTTTCTTAATGGCATTGTGTGGAAAAGCCAGGGGCAGGGTACAGCAGGGAGCAGATAAAAGGGGTTTCAAGCTACATTCTTCAGATGCAGGATTTTCATTGTGGTTTCACAGAAGCTAAGCAGATGAACATGAAAGTTAACTGACTCCAAGCTACCAAATGCTTTATTAAATGCCTGTTGGAACTCCACCTCTCCCAAAGTAAGCCAATACTAACAGAAAAAAGGTACAGCTAACAACTGGATGTCACTCACTTCAGAAAATTAGAGATTCAACGATCAACCAGATAAATTCACAAAGAAAAAAATCATACAGTGATACCAAGCACAAAGATACTAATTCTGGACCTGAAAGGCTGAGGATTCAGAGCACACTCCCTAAGATTTATCACTATGTATCTGTCTTGTTTCTTACATCGCTCACCAGCTCTCCACCACTGATCACTTTCTGAGGATATTTACCTTAAACAGACCTATTACCTGGTCCAGTAAGATCATAGGTATGGCCTCTTGCATATCTAAGAAGGTTGAAGTCCACCTTGGCAGTGACACCTTATTTTATATACTTTCCATATGAGGACATGCTTCAATCCAAACATAATATTAGATGTCCAAGAGAAAAGACTAGAACACCTCACAGCACATCACCCATAAAAGCTTCAAAACAACTTTCTGTCCAGCCCTGTGCAAGTTTTCCTTCTTGCATCCTATCCAAATCCAAGAACATTCCCTTTCATTTTAAATGCAAAATACCCATATTAAGGGAACTGATTAATAGTGTAGTATGTCTGAATTTAAAACAATGTTTTAATGGTATATATTTTCATTAAAGTAACATAATTTCTTGAAAATTTCAGAGCTACCTTTAATAAGCTCACAAAATTACTTCCAGTACTACCTTTGAAACTTAGGAGGATTTACTCCTTTTGCTCCCAGTTACTTTATTGATTATAACTTGTTAAGAATATTGCACAAACAACAAATACATAAACCTCATCCTACACTCATTTAGAACACTGAGAATCCATTTTGAAATTTCGTAACAGTTTACAGACCACAAAGTACAAACTGCTGGCCTTATCTCAGGTTAAGCCAGAAAGAAGAATTTTCACTAGACACATTCATCCCAAAGTTCAAAGGAGAAAGAAAAAAATCACACCTCTATTACCCCTCAGCAAAGTACAGCAGAAATACCATTCCAGACAAACTCCTACTGGGTCATACCAGACCAGAATTAATGGTTTCGTTTCCATAACTTCTGCAGTAACTGTAGCTCTGCAGATTTCAACATTCTTTTCATACCTTAGGCTTTCCTAACTCAGCCCGGGGTTGATCAAAGGTATCAGACTTTGAAAACAATATGGAAATGACAATGCGTCCACAGACTTGAGCTAATTAAGATGAAATATTCCCAAGGGACATTGCTCAGTGTACAGCAGGCAGGTTTTTTCAGATTGAGTCTGTCCACAGAAATTACTAATTATGCCAAATACTAATTGCAGGGTTGGTGTTTGACAGGGGCACCACTCACAACAAAAAAAACAAACCTTCATGGCTTTAAGTCAAAGCAGGTAAACCAGTTTGGTGTTTCAGTAGCAAAATGGTTCCCCTGATCACATCCTCCCCCGAGGGAAGTTGTTCTCCTCCCATATCACTCTTCACCAGCTTCCCTGCTGGTCCAGGAAGCAGCATCTTACACAGGCTTTAAACTGGTTTAGCTGGCAAGGACACCATCTTCAAATGCCCTCCGGGACAAAACCATCAAAACTCCAAACTACCTTTGGACCCCAGATGGGAATTAAAGATTATTCAAAAATGCCCTTTTATCACATCTTTCACACCATACAAAACACAGTCAAACGTATTTTAAAACGAACAAACAAACCTGCTCTAGGTATTTAAATCCTTCACCACACAAGGTAGCAGATATCCAGATTCCAGGACCTTTAAAGAAACAGTTTTTTCACCTCTTCATCGTTAACACTTCAACTTGTTTAATAAGAGCTGTAGATGCGCTGATACATTGTTTCTTCACACACTAGAGGGAAAAATTAGAGCACGATTCTTTCCCCTAGGGAACTCCCTAGCATTGAATCTAGTCAAAAGGCAAGGCTCAGCACTCTCCAAAACCTTGCAGCAATTTTTGGCTCTGGAGGTTAATGTTTCATTTAAAGGTATGTGACAATGTAGCAGATTAAGGATTCAGTGCAATAACTCAAAATTCTCACTTGGCGGTATGATGAATCTAAAAGCAGGGATTATTAATCCAGACCATTTTTTTTCCTGAACCATCAATTAAAATCACTTTCACATTTCTTTAAAGCCTTCCTTAAGGGCAAAAAGAAAGGTGGCTCTTGTTTACTTTTAACAGTATTGAAACCATTGATAGTAGCACAAACTATAACTACCTACTCAAATTGCTTTACCACAAAGTGCTGAAACAATCCAATAGCAGGAAATAAATGCAATATTCATCAAATTCTGCACTTAGAGAGACTGTTTTTACTTTTTCTCTACCAATCACCAAAGCATAAACAAAACTAGACCAAGATGTTCAGTCCCCATTCAGCTGTAAATTGATTTTCAGGCATGATTTATATACACAGCGTCTTTTCTGCTTTGTTTACAGAAATTCTTTTATGTGACACACTAGCTTACTTGATAAGACACCATTAGCAGTAATAGAACATATTTCATGCAGAAGACATTATCTTTAGCCTAAGTTGCTGTTAAAGTTCAGATGCTATGAATAAAATGCGAAGATTTCTCATGTGGCTGCTGGTAGAGCTCGTCAGTAGTGGTGCTTTGGAGCTTGGCATTAGCAGCTCCCTCGGACACAGATGGATCATGAAGTTGCTGTAGTTATGTACGTGTCTGGCAAAAGCAGGACTCAGCACTCAATGAAGTGCTGGGAATCACTACTTATAAAAAATGACAGCAGGGACCAGCTTGCTGCCCAGACTGGTAGCAAGGCACACAGCCTGCAGAAACCACTGTTTTCTGCACATATTTCAGCACATGTCAAGCTATTTCATACAAGCACATCACTATACCATTAGAGAGAACACAGTCACAACTGCTTGCTGAGGATGAACTCTGTGTCCTTCATCAGCTAAGTTCCCTCAATTCTCTGAGTATTAGAGTCTCATAGAGCTCCTGTTGCTGCAGGGAAGTTATCGTGTCATGGATGGCCAGGCAAGACATTTACTCTGAAACACAAAAGAGCAGGAACACTCCCTGGTAGGCTCGACTGTTCTCTGCCAGGGTTTTTGGTTGGACCACTCTATCACTCTTTTTGTCAGGCCTCAACTACTTAGGCAACTGAAGTAATTGCTCCAGCTCCTTTGAACGACTTTTCAGTGTTTTGTTTGGGGAACCTCTTTGTGCTTGCTCACACATCCTCCCTTTTTTTTGGTTTGTTTTTTTATAAAAACATACATTGTTTGAAAAACAGTTATGTAGCTGCCAACAAGTGATTCCCACTGAAGTCAACAGAATCTCTTATGCAGAGGGTCGTAGTAAGTGCCCAGTCCTTTACAGTGCTGAAAAGCCTTTGCACTCTATACTCTTAAGTGCATGAAGGGCTAAGCAGGGGGCTCATGCAAAATTAATAACACATCAGGAAGTGGATGAGGGAGAGGGAAAGCACTGAATAATTGATCCACAGCTTGTTTTCTGTGAATTCTGAAACAACTTTACGGATGTTTGTTTTGGTTTGCCTTTGTGTTTGTTTTTTCCAAGGCAGAAAGTTTTTGAACTAAAGTTCTACTAACAAAACAGAGTGAAACAATGACAAGAGTGGCCCTTTGATAACAATAACTGCAGAAAAGTATCTTCCCAGAAAGAGAGATGGAGATGGAATAAAAAGCAAGGCAGCTCTGTAAGACAAAATATGACTACCCTCTCTCTTTTATAAACTTACATTCTTAAGCACCTTCTGCTTTATGAACAAATGTGTGCATTCCATTCCTTCTTGTTCTGTGAAAAACTACAGGTTTCTCTTCTCACCATCGTTTATACAGAAGTCCAATCACATCCCACAATGCAAAGTCCATCCTTCCATCTTATAAAGTCCTTCAAACGCCTTAAGCTAAGAGTCTAATACTGCTCACTTCAGCAATTTTGATAACACAGCCACACCAAAAGTGTTCTACCTGGCTCCATAAGTATCATCTGCAGTCATTTTAAAGGACATGTAACAGTGGCAGATAGGAACAAGGCAGCCTTTTAGTGTAAATGAAAATCTGACCCTAGTACACTAAGATTTAAATAGCAATACTCATAGGAGTTCTGATACGTCTCCAAAGACACAAAAAAGGAGTCTCACCAACACTCAGCATGAAGTACTTAGGACTTTACAATATGTTTCTAACTCATACAGCAGCAACAATCACCAGCCTATCAGCCCTGTACTCCAGCCTCAATAACATCACTGAGATCCTGTGCTTCAACAGCAGCAGGCCTTCCATATGGGGCAAACAGGAGACACAGCACATCCTTCAAATCTCTATGATCATGTCAGTCTCTAAAATAGCCTCATCTGTTCTACCTCACTTGATTCTACATGGCTCAGTCCTGCAGCAACTTTTTATGAATTGTTATGAAATGTGAAATTCTTCACATCAGAGCCAGAGGTGAGTGCACAGCTTTGATATTCAGCAGACTTACAGTTTGACACAATTAAAGAAGGATTATCTCCCACAGATGTTATTTGGAAGGTCTTGCACCAACATGAGGCTTGCTGTTTCAAAAGGAGATGCTTGCACATTACACTGAAAGGTGTACACATGTTTATGAAACAAACCTGTTTGCCAAATAGGAACAAGTACCTTCTAAAATGGTACAAAAACCAGGCAGTGTTGGGGTTTTACTTCTCCTTCCCACTTTCCTGTGGACATGTGGCTGGACTCCAGTAACAGAGTCCACAAACTGCCTCATGCAGCATGACAGTGACCATGTAGAGGCTCCTGTGAGCTTTCTGCTCTGGATGGAGGTGTAAGCACCAACACAGACACATGGAGAGACACAGAAAGGGCTTCCTTGGAGAGTGGAACAGAGAGAACAGCCTCTGCAAGCTGAAGTAGAGAACAAACTGAAAGGAGGGCAAAACCAACAAGAAAAGGGTATTTACAAGAGGTAATTTCTGTAGGCAGTAGTGAGCTGTTATTGACATGAAAACCACAAATGGAGTACTTCATCATTGTCATTGAATAGGCAAGACATGTAAAACAATACAGGAAATACTGGAGGATAGAGAGATCTTCAGAAATCCTACACACACCTATTTCTGGGATGGAGAAGTTGAAGACAAAAGCTACTGTAGCCCACAGCTTTTTGCCTCTGTCAGATGTCAGCCCCACTGCAGGACAGCTGATAGGATCATGAATCTATGGGACAGAAAAGGGTATTCAAACAACAAAAATGGCCAGATGGGAGTCACAATTCATTCACCTGCTACAGTGGCACAAACCCTTGAGTGTCAGTCTCATCAGGATTGGGATTGGTTTCCTTTAACATGAAAAGTTATTAGCTGCATCCACTCAGGAGCTCCTTCCTCTCCCGCAGGTATGAGAGTGGTTTAGGAAAATTATAGGAAAGGAGAGGCGAACAATGATATAAACCATGTAAAAATGTTTATGTTTATGTTCTTGAGTCAAACATACACTTTTTTGCATGAAAAAATTTCTGCAGAATAAAACATTGACTCAAATATTACCACAAACTTTTAGACTATCCACGAAGTGGCTCTGCCTATCTTCAAAACAAAGAATACAAAAAGAAAGCAATGTTTACAAACCACACCCAGCCCCACACAGCTGAATTGGGAACACTACTTGTGACCATGCCAGAGTTCCCAGCAGCAGCAGAGCAGTAGAATACAGTCAGAGGAAGCAAAAAGTCCTTCTCTACATGCAACAGGAGTTAGATGTCCCTTCAAGTCCTGCTTTTAGGCATGTAAGTTAATAAACTTATGCTCTGGTGAATCAGAACTAATTTTTTTAATACTGCATCATTTTGTTTATATATTATATATTTATGTGTGTGTGTATATATGTATATGCATGCATAGTGTAGGGTTATACTTTGCGTGTTATAGAAAAGCAGGCCTGGAAGGCCTAGAATAAGCCTCTTCCCTAGGCCCGGAGGTGACCCTGGAAACATACCCAGGTCACCAGGGATGGGATGAGAGAGAGAATTATGAGTTTGTGGCCTTCTGGACCTATTGTGTGTGAGTATTGTGGTTTGTGACCTTATAGGGTATTGTTCACCTGTTACCATAACAGGTAACAGCTGTGAAATAGCTCAGGTGATTGGGGGACACTGTGATGAACATCTTTCCTGTTTATATGAGGACACATCCTGTCTGGGTGATGGTATTAAAGGAATTGTCACTGCACCGTAAGCAGTAGTTTGCAGTAGTCTAAAGTAGTCATAGAGTAGTCTGTAGTAGTCTTAGTCTTTGCCTGTGTAATAAAGGACTTCGCACTTCTCCATCTTGTCTGAGAAGTCCATGCCCTGCGCTGATTGCTGCACATAGTGTTTTATATATATAAACATATCTCCAGTGTTAAATGCATACTAACCTTTGGTATGTAACGAGCCACCAGAAAGGGCACTAGTTGGGAATGGACAATCATGACAAACTCTCTTCAGAGAGGTCATTTACCACTCCATCTAGCAGGCCACTCCAGTGAAGGTTTAGCATTATTATAGGGAGTGACACAGTGTTTGGAATAACATTTATGGCAGTGAAAAAAAAGTAGACAGGTAAATGATGGAGCTGTCTACTTAAATTCAAATTAAGTTCACATTACAATAACCTTGGAAGATAATCACTGCTTTTTGTTTCTCCAACATCACTGAGCAACCAGGAGTAAACAGATAACTACCATAACTCTTCCAAAACAGTGAAGATCAAAGTACACTAGAGGGATAGCGTTTACATAGCAGTGCTCACTGCAGTGAGCTAACTATTGACCCAGTACTGTGCCTTCACCTCTGTGTACCTCGTAGTCCAAAGCCACTTTACCTAGAGCTGAAACAGGCCATGCTTGTACAATCACTTTAAGCTGATCTATGCAGGGAAAGGAGGAGCGGGTCCTACCATCTTCCCACACTTCATTCTTGGAGCCAAACAGCAAATCAATAGAAATTGACCCAGACAAGAAAGTTCTCAGCCAGATCTGGTAACCGACTGCTGTGGGTCCACTGAAGCTGCCGTAACACATTCAGCTCTGCAGCCCTGTGCCAGCCTCAGCTGTTTGCAGCCTCCTGCTCTCATTTTGACACCAGAATTTGCAAGGCTACACACCAAAACCAATCCCAAAAGGTTCCCACAACCACAGTGGAAAGGGGCCCTGCAATAGAAACAGGTCCTCCTCGGCATTCAGAAATGAAAAAAAAAAAATTGAGTTCAGCAGCAGTTCACATCTCCCCTTAATGGCCATAGAAAGAAAAAGAAACAAGAAAATGGTTGTGATATCAAGCAATATTCATTAAAAACTGGAGCTTAGTAATTTTTTAACTGCAATCATACATATTTTATATTGATAAATGTATTTTATAGTCTTCACAAGCCAGATGAATGAATTTTCATCTAGAGATTAATTGGATAACTTCTTGGAAAAGAGGAATTCTAGTTTTAAAAGCCTTACCTCTTCTTTTTAAATTATTTTAATTATATATTTAATTATTGTTGTACTGACTGAATTCATACATATTCCTTTAGATATATACCCACATTAACTGGCAATCAGGAACACAATTTCTACAAAATGCTATGTTTTACCCACATGGAACAGGGAATCTTTCTGGTTTTATATTTAAATGGCAAAAACTAATATTAAAAAATCTGAAACCCTTGCTCTGTGCATAGTAGAACACCCCAGTGTACTCCCAGCTGAGAGGTACCCAGGATACTTGACAACCCTTCTAATTATCCAGTAGGACCCACTGCTTTGAAATGTCACCATTTCCAAATTCTGTACTCCAGTCTGAAACACTTCAACCACACAGCATTGCAAAGACATCTTCCACAAGGAGACATAGTTAACTCCAGCAAAGCACAAAGGAACAAAACCCTTGCCATACATTATTTGGGAACTTTTTTCCTCTGTGTCTCTGCTCCTATATATAAACCATTTACAGCACATAGAAGGAACTCCCTTCAAGTTTTTTAAATCACAAGATTTTTAAATCACAGCCCACTGGCAAACGCAGCAGAAGAGATGCAGTTCACTGAGAGTGAAGCACAGAGAACCCAGCCTCACAAGGGTAAATGTATGTCCTACACATGGGTATGTAAAGCAAAGGTGTCCAACAGGGAGAACCTGTGGTGCAGGCTCGGACAAAATGACAGGCATCAGGTGGATCTGCTTGGGGTCACATCCCACACACAGCACTGCTGCACCTTTGCTTGGGGCACCAGAGCTCAGCTGAGAGTCTGCTCTCTTGACACACAGAAAATCCTGACACAAAATAATGTCCCATGACATGGAAGGTTTGCCCCTAAATCAGCAAATTAAGCTGGACTCATCAAACGTAATCCACTAACACCAGGAAACACCCCATAGGCCGAGTTTCTGCAAGCATCCCTGCAGTATCACTTACTCCATACTCAGTACCCTCTAACAGTAGCTTCCTAGAGCAATGACAGTAGACTACTCAGGTTTTAACTCATCAATACCATGTTCATGAAGTGAGCAAAACAGAAGTCTCTATGAACCCAAAATACTGCATGTATCTAAAGACATCTAATCTTCTTTCAATGCTTTCTTTGAATTCAATACCACAAAGAAGGACCAAATACTTTTAGAAATAATGCTACTTTCTTATTGAGGAGAAAGAGAACCTATTTAAGCAAAAGTTCCTATAATTCTTTGGTTGTTTTTTCCCTGTAAGAAGCTTTGCTCTTGGGAAAACCAGAAGGCAACAGGTACAGAATAGGTATTTGAAGTGTTTTCATAATATTTCTTCGCTTTGCTGCAAAAGGAAAAAAGCTCTTCTGTCACCACACATCAGGAACGTTGCTTGAAATGGTTTTCAATATGATTTGATGTAACAGAGTCTTCACTAGGAGCAGAGGGATTTTCAAGGCCTGGAAGAGGCATATTGATTTTTCCCAGTTCTGTGGGAAATTGACAGTTCATTCATAAGATCCTCTGTGTGTGATGAAATACTTATTCTAAATGCTGTCCAGAGGAAAGTGACTGGAAAGCTGAAACATTAGCTGAAGACTCTGATGTGGAATTGATGTGTATTAAAATAAATACTGCTACAGCCTCATTTAGTTTATAAAGCTAAAGGAGTAGGATCTGACTGTTTTTAGCATCTCTGCAAGTCAGGCCATCTGGAGGTTATATGAGCTCACACTGAGTCAGAGTTTGATACCAAATCAAGCACCCCTGACTGCAAGCCTCAGTGTGTTAGTGACATTTTTAAATGCCAGCATACAGAGAAGGCTGAACTGCTCTAGATCTGTGTTTGTTACAGAAGCAGCTACACCAAGCACTGTGCCAACAGTGACATCCACCTACACCAACCCTTATACCTGTACAAAATACTGCTGAAATCAGGGAAAATCTGCATCCACTGAGAACCACATGTGAGAGACTGAGAGGACTGCTGCTCAAAGTATTTTGAGTGCATGTGTGGGAGAAAAGGTAGGTCAGGCCTTGCTCTGGGGAGGCGATGCCCTGCTCTGCACACACACATCCCCCTCTGGGCCCGTATCCCAGGCACACAGTGGTCACCAATCCCAGCCACACCACAGGCAATGCTCCACATCCCAGCCCTGGAGCCCCAGTCTCACCCCAGAGGGGCCAGATGACCCTAAGCCCAACCTGGGGGAAGGGCCCAGGAAAGCCAAAGGGTTCTAAACTGAAGCATGAGGCAAGCACAGGTCTTGACTCTACCTCCTCTTGGAATTTCTGTCAGCTGAACACTACTGGAACTAGGAGGGGTAGCTATACCTGTCCTTTTCTATATCTTTTCTATCTTTCTCTCTTTCTTCTTCTAACTCTCTCTTCTCAGAGTTTTGAGTAACTTAAAATCAGACAGGCTTGGATTTTGCCAAGTTGAATGGGCTAAGTTAATGCTTTGTGAAGTGTTTTATATTGAGTGAATACTGCACTAAACTTTTGCCAAAGTTCTCTGATCTTCTCAAGTTGCCAGTGAAATTTTTTGTTGTTTTGATCTCTTGAGAACATTTCTCCCGAGCATCTAACTCAGAGTACGTGAAAAACCATAAACCCTTTCAGAAGTCTCATCAAGCGTTTTTTGGGGTCTTACAAGATAGGATATTTTGTGGCAGGAGCAGCAGCACAATCACAAAAAAACGGGATGTTTTCCAAATTCACATGATAGTACAATGAAAAAGAAAGATTATTCTTTACTGATTTAAGGCCTAATGTATTGCTGGATTTTGCACTGCAAAACTATCATGAAATGTAATTCAGTACATGCATTAGTATCTGAATAAGCTTTTTTTGTTTTAGTTCTTTACTGCATTGTAACAATATTTGCTAATTTTTAATGAGAAACAGACAAACTGTACTCAAGTACAAAGTCACTGTGAAATTCCAGCTAATGGCAAAGTCAGATGTGAAGTTTAAAATACTACCATACTGAAAGGCAGCTTTATGGCTGATGCTGACAGTGACTTCTGGGTCATCTCTAACAGGGCTGGGCCCCTTCATGAGCTGTTCAGCTCCTTGCTCTCCTGTCTACATCAATAAAACAATTATAGTCCTGCTGACAGGCTCCTAGCCATGCATTTGGGAAGTGTGCTGCATACTTGAGGCAAAACAAGGGTCTCCTACAGCACTATAGTTTAAGACCAGGATTTCCTAGCTGGTAGAATTAGGTCAAGTGATTTTTTTGGGTCAAAAATATTTTCTCTCACCTCCAGTTTTAAGTGAAACCAAAACATTACATTCTAAATGCTCACAGCAAATCTTCACAGGTTACTGCTTTTGGTTAATGGAGTATGAACTGTTGAAGTATCTAGCCTGAGCACTTAACAACACATCAGATCTTGATCCAAATTTACAACTTGTAGCAGCCCTGGGCCAAAACCAGTTTATAATACTTTTCCAACATCAACTTCAAAACGTCTATTTGTAGGAACGGGACTTGAAAGGAAGTGATGTTTCACTAACCGTGAGCTCAAGTTTGTCATCCTCTACTAATCATTAACGTCCATCTTACAGAGTTTGAGGAATAAAGAATAAATTAAAGTTCGCTAAGAAGTACGTCAGGATTATTGTAATCTATAGATTTAGGGTTTAGAGAGCATTCTTAAATAACAGATTACATACATACTTTCAAACTCCTGTCCACTGCAGACAACAGAGAAGTTCCTTACATTTTTCTTCTTACTACTCTCCGCACAAAAACAACAACAACAAAGAAACCCTGAACGCCCCCTCTCCCCCTCCAAAAAACACTTTCTCTCCCACATTTTCCATCTGAAAATTATCTTGCATCAACAGCACCTTGTATGTAATTTTTTTGTTTGTTTACAAGAACATGTTTTCTGGGTTCCCATCTGCAAAAAGAGAGCCTTTCTTCCCCAGAACAGCTCATGCCTTCCCTACATGCCTATTACATCACACACGGCAGTTGAATGTGTACATACCTGATACATACACAAAAAGTTCACGGTGCAAAGATGCCTCATTAGAATTAAGGTAGCACATCCACCTTCAAAATCAATGTTGCAGAACATGGATTTGTTGCCTTTATTATGGAAATACTATAAACATGTAACAAGGGCAATGGGATTAGAACCAATGCTAACATTTTTTCGCTCAAACAAATATCCTTAAGATGTTTCACTCACAGAAGTATTCTGTGGGAGCTGCCTTTCACATGCTTTTCTCTGACTGGGACACTCAAGATTCAAAACTGACTCTTCATACTTTGAGATAGATGTGCCACCAGAAAAAACTTACTGTGACAATTTCATCAAGGTAGAAGACTGGTAAATATATTTACCAAATTCATCTTTAACACAGAAGGGAAGTATGTAAGCTGCATATGACAGTTCCAGTAATATTCCCTTGAAGAACATTAACATCAAACAAGAGAAGTCTCACAATTAATCACAATGGGTTTTCTCTAGTTCTAGTTCCCTTATACTTCAATATTTTAGAAACTGGAAACATCACATAACTTTAAACAGTAACACATTTATAAACACCCAATTTTGGCAAAACAAATATTTATGAGAAAGGAAGTAGTTTCTCCCATGTTCCTCACCTATTTCTTTTTATATTCCCAATGATACAACCTACAACAAAGTTATGAGGTAACAGAAGGCAAGGAAAATTTTTATTCCAAGAATGACCTCTACAAATCTGAAGCAAGTCCCCCGGAGCCAGCAGTTACTAAATTTTTATATGCATTTGAAAGACTGAGGCTACATCTGCTGAAAGAAACACTGAGGAATCCAAGAATCCCGACCTCACAATAATGCATCTATTTCATCAATATACACACCCCTGCCTTCCACTGTCACAAAACAGTGGAGTATTTGCCCAAAACAAGCATTGTTCTCTTTCTGGCAAGACCACTGGTGGAATGCTTAGCTATGCTTCATCTGTGCTATGAAGAAATGCAAAATAAAAAATAAGTCATTTGATCACAAAAGGGGGAAGGGAGGGAAATGAACAGAATGCTTCCACTTCCACTACAAGGACATCCTCCCAATGACAGTTTTAAAAGATCAAATGCTACAGAGTACATTTCAAAATTGCACAGAACAAGCTTCGCATTGATTTGTTTGGGGTTTTTTTTAAACACTGTGGCAAGGGGAAAATTATATAATCAAAACTTCCTTGTAGACATCTGAAAACCAGCTGACATCAGAGAATTATCTTCTCCCCCACTGAAAAACAAACTATCAACAATGTACAGAATTTAATAAGCAATCTATTGGTTGTCCTTTAAAGGTCAGTGCACTTGTCCGACACTTTCCCTGTAACACACTTATATAACCTTATTTTCTTCTGCTACCTCTTTGTAATTCAGAAGACTATCTAGATTCCCATGTGGTTGCCATCAAATACAGCAGATGCCAAGAAATTAAAACACAAGTTATGACTCGTAATATGCTGATGTATCATAATTGCAACATAGCTCATAACTTAGAGTGACTCACCAGATAGAGCAGAAGTTTCTGAGGTGTCAGTGCTTTTTGTACATCTTTCCAATTAGACCAGGGTCAGTGGAATCACTTGTGGACTGAAATTTACACCTTAACAATAGTATACATCCACTGTTTCCATCCAGTATAAAAAAGCACAGAGAACAATTAACTTGGAACTAAAAGTCAGCCTAAAACTGTCTTCCCAAAGTAAGGGGGAATGAGGGGGAAATAGTTCTTGCCTTCTGTGAAGGAGGGCGACCTACTTTGACCTTTTGCACCGTACCTTTGACATCATTCTACATGGAAGCCGAAGGGGGAGGGAGGCATTGTTTGTTTGCTTGCTTTGAGTCCAGAAAAGTGTTCTCTGTTCCCTCATATTACAGCTTGATGCTTTACTGAGACAGGATCAGAAAGGCTAATGAAAAAGCCATGTCTATTGGACCAGCTGCCAGCTGAGAAAGGTGGCACACAGAGCACGTGGTGCTTTAGCAGTAGAGCTGAAACACAGGTGTGTGCCCATTTCACAACCAGACAGCAAAGTGAAACACAGCGCTGACTTCCAGCGTTAGATTTAGATGCATCTGTGCCTATTAGTTTTTCTCTGTTCATAAATATTGCTTTGTGACTGCCCAATGAGCTTTCCTTTGCCATGATAGCATAGCAGTCTCATAAAATAAGCCTTTCTGAACAAATGTTTCCAGAGTATTTACCAACTTTAACACTGAATTTCCAAAAGAAATTAAGCCTGCAAATATACCTAGAACATTAATTATGCATAGACTCAGCAGATAATATTGTCTTTTACAACAATATGAAACATATATTTAGGCAAGAATATGTTACCTGGAGTGGTGCAAGCCTGAGAACGATCTCCTAAAAAGCATGTTGTCACCTTTAGTCGCAGCTACACACACAGCATTGGAGTGCAACTCTCCAATCTTCATTATCCTAATAATTCTGTTGTGGTTTTTAAGGCATGAAATACTTGACCAGCACAAAACAAAAAAGACAAAAAGGTCTGGCAATTCATTTTGCCCCTATTTAAAGCATCATATCTTTTGTAATAACTTCAGTTTAAGCAGCAAGTACAATCATTCCCTGTATCATTTCAGCAGATCTGTAATATTCCTCTATTCAAAGCACTGACAATCCTCTTGTCAAAATCATTACTCTTCCACCTCAGTTCTCTATTTTTAGTCCACTGTTTTATGATGCAAAATTGAGAGTATTTTCTTTGCTTACATTGACATTCTAAAAGATTGTGTTAAAATCACTATATAGTAATGCTCAGATAGAAGGTCTAACAAGGTGTGCTCCCTCTTTGCAAGATCCTGACAAGGGTCATGGGGTAATATGATGACCTCTTCATCATTCCAATCTATTTACAATGACTACGTTACTGGCTATTTTTGATTATCACTTTCTGTAAACAACGAACCAAATTTGCAATTTTCCTTTACAGCTTTCCTGGCCCAGTTGTTGAAGGGTTTGTTATTACTTCAGTAAAAACAACATTAACAAGTATTCAACAAGAGTATCTGCCTATCCAAATCATGAGAGACACAGTAATAAATGCAGGCTTTCTCATAAAGAGATTACAACATTCTAAAGAAATTACTAAACTCTCAAAGTGCTTGGTCTTCATGAATTTCAAGAAGTTTAGCTCAGAACACAAATGAGACAACTGCAAAAGAGGAAATCGGCAAGCAAGGGCCTCACATCAAGCAAGTGGCAGAGCGAGTGATACACAATTACATTTTTCCAGGCTTTCAGATTAGCATTCCAGCAGTATAAAGCCTTTGGCCCGTTCAGGTACAACACAGGCACACCTGCCATCATGCAGAAGCTGTGCTGCACCAGCCTCAGGAACATAGGAATAAGAAAATTATTAGTTACAGAAAATCATAAAAAACGTAACCACTTGCCCATAGGCACCTTCCACACATTCACCTTCAGAGAATAAAATGAAGGTAATTACAGAACACAGAGCTTCTGACAGACTGACAGTGTTTGAAAGAGCAAGTTAACATGGTTATGTATATTCCACCATAATGTCCCTATCTCAGTCCAAGGACACAGCACACAAGTGTTCCTCACCCTGCTTGCTCCCTGTTGAAAAATATCCGTGTTCACAGTAACATATGCCCAGCAGAATCAAAACAAAGAAACAGACAAGGGCAAAGAACCATGGCAAACTCAACCACGGAAAACTGAGCCAAGAGTACAATCAGAACAGCTCTGTGGGGTAAGAATACTACAAAGCTTGCTGCCGTTCATCTGCAGGGGTCGGTCTGGGGCCAAGTAAACACTGACACAAAGCCACAGTCACACAGTCACACTCTCACAATGTATCTTCTTGTTTAAGAAAAGGTAATACAGTATAAAAGTGGACTTAATCAAAACTCCCATCCTTTCAAAACAATCTCTTCAGATATGTTTATTTTCCAGGAACACAGACCTGAAGTTAGCTGTGGATACCTGCCATCCACACAACCACCATGCTCTGTTCTCCCCAAGGGGATAGTCAGAAGCTCAGCACTGCTCAGAAGGTTCCTCTCCTCTTGTATTTCCCTACCTTCATCTACACCCTTCAAGGTGGTGTTGGGGCTTTTATCCCCAGTTCTCCTTTCTAGACCAAACAAGCCACTATACCAGATACATATTCAACTTGCTTCCAGAGCCCCTCAAAAACACATCCATGCTATCGGGGTTCGATCCAGAGCTGAACTCAATGATCCCTGGGTCCTTCCAACCCAGAATATTCTGTGAAGCTGGGTTTGTGCATGCTTCTCATTGCTGTGTGGAATAGCTCATGTAAAAGGGGGAACTGTACATGTAAGAGCCTTCACCTGACTTTAACATTCTGTGCCGAGAGATCTCATTACTCACATCTGTGTGAGAATGTTCACACCGCCACCCCACCCCACCATGGTTATAAAATTTGGCATGGACATTCAAAAACAGTCACTTCTCTTTCAAATCCAACACATGGAGAAGATGCTAGAAGTATTGTTACAGGCAGGTTACATTTCTCTGTACAGTTCTGCCTACTCTACAGCCAGTGGAGAAAGCTGCAACAAGATACTGTGCAGGGAGATCAAGTAGCACAGCTAGGAATCCCAACAAATGCCCAAACAGGCCTCCTACGGGCTTGCACTTTAGGGATGGGTGGAAATGTTTCCTCCCTCCTCCATTCTATTATTGCTACTACTACTATGCATTAACAGCTAATCGTAATAAATCTGTGCCATACACAACTTCATCATTGTGAAATCCTTAATCTGCACTGTGCAGAGAACCTGAGCTGTGATTCTTTCTATTATTTGCATCTAACAGGGATGGCAGCATGGAAACATGCAGATCAATTCGTTCTCCAGGCCTGGGTGCCTGGTTGCTCCCTTCCTCTCCCACCACAAAGCAGAGGTGGGGGAAGGAAGGAGGAAGCAGGAAAAAAGGAAAAGAAGGGGAGGGGGGAAGAAGGTACGAAACCCACTTCGTACTAACAACAAAAGCAATTAGGAGGGCCGGAAAGGAAGAGACCCGGTACCCTCGGGAGGTGGAGGAATGCAGCATCACAACTTGCCTGGGGAAGGGCTGAGGAGGGCGGGCGGGTCGGACGCGGCAGCACCCCCGGACTCACACCCGCAGCCCTTCCGAAAGCCCCCGCAGCCTCACGCCGGGCTGTCACACGTCCCTGGCGCTCCTGGCCGTGCCCAGCCCGGCAGCGGCCGGGGACCAGGAGGAGGAAGCAGAGGAAGACACGAAACCGGCCCCGCTTACCCAGAAAATGACATTGAAGCCGAAGATGAAATATTTGATGCAACAACTGACTTCAGGCCCCTTGTAGTGCTTTCCGGACATCCTCTGCGCTCATGAAGACGCTTTGCTCGCAGCCAGGGTGAGAACCAAAGGGGGGGAAGGGGGAAAATTTAAAAAAAAAAACACAAACAAAAAGGAGGAAGACTAGGAGGAGGGGTCTGGGAAGACTGGAAGGAGGGTGGGGGCAAGACTATGAGGAGGGGTCCGGGGGCGGCGCGGCGGGCAGAGCTCAGGGCCGGCTCCGCGCCGCGGGGAGATGCGGCAGGAGCGGGGCGGCGGCGGGGCG
>VZTZ01034630.1:1673648-1763929 GCA_013400955.1 Drymodes brunneopygia
CCCCCTCAGCGCCAAGGGCCGCCGCGCGCGCCCCGCCCCGCCCCCGCGGCGTGATTGACAGCACTCCCCGCCAATCCGACCGAGCGATGGCTCCGGCGCTGGGCGCGGGGCGGGAGCGGCCCTGAGGCTCCGCCCGGCCCGGGCGTGCCGCGCTGAGGGGCTCCAGCCCGCCGTCCTTCCAGCCTGCCGTCCCTCCGTCTGTCCGGACTGATACAGGCTGGGCAATGCCGAGACAGCGAGGACTGGGCCCGCCTGGCAGGGAGAACGCCGCTCGGCAGCGGGAGAGTTGCCAGGAGGGCAGCGCCAGTTCTAGGCTGGCTGCGGTAATGAGGAGGAGCAAGACCGTAACCGCACCGTGCAGGTTGTTCTCAATGGGCGCCGTCAGATCGCCTCCCGCATGATCTCGTATGCGCCACATGCGCAGGAACGCGTGAAGAACCATTTTACAGTGATTGCTGGAGTTTATATTTTACCGTCCCCTGAGTTTATATTGAACCTGACAGCTATGAAGTTATGTGGCTTGGTTGTATTCATACGCTGTTTGGGATTCAGAGTGCACGTGGTCTGGCATTAACAGCATAATTAATAGGGGTTTTTTTTCTGCTGAAGAATGTCGTCATTTCAATGGATGAAGCCTTCAAAGTTTCCTGGTCCAGCTCTAAGAAGCTGGAGAAGAGGAGGCTCAGGGATGACCTTATCACTCTCTACAGCTCCCTGAAAGGAGTTTGTGCCAGGTGTGACAGGATGAGAGGAAATGGCCTCAAGCTGTGCCAGAGGAGGTTTAGATTGGACATCAGGAGGAATTCCTTCACAAGAAGGGTTGTTAAAAATTGCAGTGGGCTGCCCACTGCAGTGGAGTCACCGTCCCTGGAGGTGTTTAAGGGAAGGCTGGATGTGGCAGTTAGTGCCACGGTCTGGTTAACAAGGTTGGGATTGGTTAAAGTTGGACTCAATCTTGGAGGTCTTTTCCAACCTAATTGATTCTGTGTTTATGTGGTTCTGCAAGTATAACTCCTGATGCAATAGATGGAAGACTTCTTTACAATAAATTACATTTCCCATCTCTACAGGATTGCAAGACAACACAGTTCAGAAGTATGATAGTATAGAATTACAGAAGACAGTCTTGGTTCACAATCACATCATATCAGTTATGGGGCTTTGTCGTGAGTCTTTTTTGGAGTGAAGAGAAATATTTGTCTGTCACATCTGGTAGACGATGAGAAGGAAAAGCATCTGCTGAAATCGATCCCTGAAAATAAGCAAAGTTTTTGGTAAATGAGAAATTAATGCAACACATCTAACCATGACTGTATAGTATATCACATGAATGTTATCCCTCAGTCTATTGTTAATACTGTTTTTGCAAGACCATCCATGGGACGAGGGTAGAAAAGGTAAATAATTAGTAATGCACATGTTCTGCACCAGTGGATAAAGGCACATCACCACTTACAGTAGGGCATGGTAATATGTATTATATGCATTATAAGGTGCTGTTTTTACAAGTGGCTTCAAATATTGGTGACAACCTGTACGAACATTTGTAATATTATTGTCATAACACGTTCCTAACATCACGTGTTGGCACCCTTTAGCATTTTAATGCTTCACAGGCAGGAGCAAACTATTGCAGAGTAATATTTATTATGATAAATTCAGTAACAATATCAGGTGTTTTACCTATCAATCAATTAATTCCCAACTCAAAAAGAAATGCAACCTGCATCATTTATAGCATCGTATTACATGAGTTCACTTGCCTTCTCAATCAAGCATAGTATTATCATTGCCAAGTGTCCTTTTAAAGCCAAAAACATTTCACATTGTCCCATCAGCTGATCAGCTTAAGGATGCCTGGTTTTAAGGGCTGGATTGCTCACTTGAAGAGGGTATTGAACACAACCCTGCTCTTTTTAATTTGCTTTGTGTGTAATAAGCAAGCCAATAGCAAAGGCAGCAGAACAGCTTTGATGCAGGTAATTGATCTTTCAGAATGCCAGCTGTAGCAGAGCCTTCTGCACTTGCAGCAGCCTCTCTGCTTTGCAAACACATTTTGCCTCCTGTCCTAAACAAATAGGGATAAAAAAAAAAACCCATCCTTCAGCTTTGTGCCATCTCCTGTGGATTGCTTCCTACGTGCTTTGGCCACTTAGGCCTGGAAGCTGAGCAAGATGACTGTGACAGCACTTTAAATTCACTCTTAGTTACCAATCAACACTGAATTCTGCTGTGATGTTTTGGCACAAAAGCCTGAGGCGATACTAAGCAGGAGCAGTATTACCTTTTCTTGCAGAAGGGCAAGACAGTTATTCAAATTCCATCAGTTCATAATTCATCTGACAAGGCACAGGAGTACTAATGGGCGGTATTTCAATGACAAAGCTGGTTCTAGCAGCACAGTGCTTCATAATACCAGCAATGCTTTGATTTGCTACTGACATTGAGAAAAAGTCCCATCTGAATGACTAAATTTACTTCCCATCTCTGAGATGTAGATAGAAAGGGACTTCTTCTGACTAAAGACTGGCCAACTCTAGTGCTAATAAGTGTGGCAAGTTTGAGAACTTCATATCTTAAAAGAGGTATAGTTGCGGACTCTGAAATTCTTACTTCCCACCAAGTAAAGAGTCCTCATCCCAATTCCTCAAATCAATCATTCTTTAGATCCGGTACCTCTGTCTTTGTGTCAGCTCGTGTTTTTTGATCTATGAATTTTTTTACATTTTCCAGGGAAAAAGAAGTGCAAGCAGGAGTGACTCGAGAAGAGAAATGGCAGAGAGCAGCACAGTGAAGGCTGTAGTTCCGTGAGTTTTCCCATTGCCAATCTCACTTTGTGCCACATGCACTGAGATAAAGATCTGTGGTCTAAGAAAAGTCCAGTGTCTGTGTCCATAAGTCCAGCTATTTCCTAGACACTCCATTTTAGTGGGAATTCATAGGATATCGATCTTTTTCCTCAGGGAAGCCGTAGAGCTTTCTGACAGACGAGATTTATAGAGTCAGAGGTATTATCTACCTCTGAATATTTTTCAAGCTAAATTACATACTAGCTCATAATGCCATTTGTGTTCATTTTCTAGTTTTGCAACCATGAAAACACTTTGTTTTCTGCTTAGCAAAAGTGTGAGCACTGATGAGGAGACATTGTTTAGGTTTAGAAGGAATTCTGAGATAAGAATTTCATAGGACTAAACTCAAGTAGTTGTATTGACCTTGGTGGAAGTATATGCTCTGCCCCAGATGTGAACATGACTTCAGCTTCTCTCAGGAATAACAAGTGCAAGTACTGAGTAAGTACTGTTATGGGTAACACTGGTGAGTATTGAGCTGCAATTTGATATAAAACTTAGCTCTCAATACTGGATAATCATATCACCTTGCAGGACCAACCTGACATCATTGTAATGTGATAACAACACTGTTGTTAGGATGACTCACAAAGCATGAAGCGTGTCTATACATCTACAGGGTTGGTTAGAGGCCAGAAACTGAAGCTAAGGCATACTGAGTAACAACCAATAACCAGTTGTGTCTGATTTTACTTTACTCAAGACAATGCGTATCTGGGCCTTAATTTCTTTTTGTGTCAGGCAGCTCGAGCTGCTGCCTCTGCTCCTTGTGAGAGGAAGGGGTAGGAGTGGTGGCACACTTCCTGTACGGGCAGGGGCAAAGGAGCAGCCGGAGCTGCAGCTGCACCACAGTGCTGCTTGGGGCAAACACCCTGACACACAGCTCTGTTTCTATAGCGGGTGCTGTGCCCCAGCAAGCCCCTGTTCTGCAGTTTTTTACAGAGCTCTTTCTTATCAGGGATTATCCACTGACGAGTCTATACAACGGTGAAACAAGAATAGCATGACACCTGGTGCAAAGCTCACTGTCACGCTGTGGCTGCAGGTGTGGTTCCAAGCACTCACACAACCAAACTGGCTCCAAAGGGCATTAATTATGAGGTAGTTCTTACAACCATTTCATGGACACGACAGTGACAGGGTTTAATGAGATAAAACATATGCATTGTTCTACAAAAAGAGACACAGATTTGCAGTCCTAAATCGGGGATGACTGCCATCAGTGTGGGTAGTCACCTCCCCTTCCATTACTGGTCCTACTGGACCATGGTTGTTAATATGGATTAGACTCCAGTCAATGCCAGATTTATTTTTCACTTAGTATTGCTAAAAGCACTGGACAAATTCTGCAAATTTGGAAGCTGTTCACTTCCCAAACATGGACTATAGCTTGTGTATACCTGAAGGTTCAGGTATAATTCTTGACGATGCTCTGTCCAAAAGGACAACCAGTGTTTATCCTACAACAGAACACCATATGATCTTCTTAAAGTCCATTAGGTTTTTCAAGGCCCTCTGAGCTGTTTTCAGTCATTCTTCGTCATACAATAAAGGACACACTCAACTCAGTGGTTTAACTTATAGTGTTTGCTCTGTAATACCACTCAGGAGAGTGACTGTTTCCTCTGGGTGTGTTTTTAATGGTGATAAGATTTTCTGCAAATCCACCATTTTAAGTAATCTTTGAGAATGTTTCCCTTCATTCCTTTACTCAGACCTAAACCACCTGAGCTTCTCCCATCCTCCCCAGTCAAGATTTTTGTTTCTCTTGGGAGCCTGAATCAGAGTTTACTGCAAGAACAATCCCTCAGGAGTCATTCTGACACCTCTTTCCAGGAACATCTGTAAACCTGTCAGAAGGTCAGGGAGTGCAAGCAGGTGGTGGGATGAGAGAGTGCATGACTGCAGATCTGGCTGTTGTAGGCTTTAAGTTGCAGCCAGAGTGGTAGGTAGGGAGGCTAGCAGAGCAGTTAATCTCAGAGCCCAGCTTTTAGAAGAATTTTCCACCATGGCCTGGCCAATAATTAAACTGAAAGGCATTGGAGTACCTGTTTGGCCAGCTTGGTCAGGAGTCCAGCCCCCAGACCTCTGTGCAGGCAGGGACTTAAATTGTCTTGCTGAGAACAGAGTGGAAAAAGCCGACTGCAAAAGGCTCTCACTTCAAATGCAAGCAACATTTTTTTCGTGGCTTTTTGATTCAAATGGCTGTAGAGATGCTGTGATCTGAAAGGACTCTATGTCCTTGCCTTCACAGCAGAGAGCTGATCCAAAACCCTCTGGGGAGAGCAGTGAGGTGCACAAGGGAATCAGCACCTGCTGGAGGAGGGCCCAGCTATGCAGTGCAGCCTGGCTGCAGGGAGCCACCTCCTACCCTCTGTCAGGAACAGGCTTGTTCATCTGAGCTATAGAAAGAGCAGTGACAAAAATGCTGTCATCTCTGCTGTGACATTGGTGTCTCCTGTTTGTCAGACTGTACAACAGGGTGCATCCAAGGCCTCTAACAGTTTATTAGGACTGTGCAAGTGAGCTGATAATCCCAAAGGAAGGTTGGTGATACGTTTAAGCTGATTTCCTCACAATTTTGTGTCTGGTTCTTCAAACCCACCTTCTCTGTTCACATCCAGTGACAGCTACCACATAGCTGGATCAAAGATACCAGTTTCCTTTACCTTTGGTATTGACACTTCTGATTTCTCAGATGTTATGCAGAGCTGCCACAGCAAACATAGCACTTGTAACAGCACCACTGAACAGGTATTTTACAGTAGTATTCTGTATAGCTTTATATCAGTGGACCTTCTTAGGAACAAGGTATATAAAATAAGTTTACTTAAACATTTCCAAAAGGCATAAAATGGCAGTACTAGTGATTACAAACCACAGCTTTTTGCTTCCCACAGTGTCATAGGAGGAATACACAATGCCTGTGATTATGCTACATCTTGGACATTCTGTGCTCAGCAACAACATTCTGCTTGTGACAGGATCAAGTAGGACTTTGTTTCTGGACTACTTCCAAACATGAGGTTGCTCTTCATAAATAATCTGCACATGTTACCCTTCAGGCACCTGTAGAAAGGAAGCACTTCAAAAAATTTACAATTTACTTGTTTACAAGTCCACTAAATGGAAATTTCCAAGCCTTTCTTACTCTCTCCTGTTGCGTTAACAAAACCAGAAACCTTCCTGCAGAAGAGAACAGAGTAGCCACTAATATTCTTGTTGGGTTGAACAATTACTTTTGAAGTCTGTTTATTCAGAGGCTCATCACTTGCTGTATGCTTCACTACCTATGTTTCTCTCTGAGTCTTGATGGGTGGAGTTCATTTTAATTTCCTGCTCTTCTACCACACTAGTTATACCATCAGCTTTTTTCTTCTGCTGTCACAGTGCTTTAAGAAAATGAAACTGTGAGAGACTGCTACTTAGAAAACTCACCCCAGAAGTATTTCTAGATTCATCTCCATCTTACTATTTCAGGTATCATCATCTTTAAGCACATCTTCAGGCTCTCACAAAGCTGTCAAAGTGCCTTAAGATTTCCAGGTTCGATATTTTAGATTATACTACCTTGGAAGCAGGGACAGTGACTCCTCCTTGTTCCTGCAAGTGGCAAGCGTAAAATGCCAGTGCTGTGACAGCACTAAAATAATTTTAATTTAAAAAGATACCTCTCTCTTGTTTTGAACTCAGGATACAAATACATCTATAGACACACCATGTGAACCCAGTAAATACGAGTAGCAGAGCTGAAAATGTGAAGAGACTGATAAGGAAAAAAAAAGTGGTATCTTCAAGAAGCAGATTCTTTGCCTATTCCTCTTGTCTGCTTTCAGGCAGGAGAAATCTTCCTTTTGAAGTGGGCCTTCTTGCTCTGTATAATGTATCAGTCTGCAATCATCAGAAAAGCTGACATTTTCATCATACCTGATGAGGTATTAATTTCTTTAAGATATTGACTATGGGAAAAATAATTTTTCTTAAAGGAAAGACATTGCTGCTCTAAATCACAGTGACATATGTCAGTGTCTGAACGTTTTACAGATTTTACATCACCAAATTCACCAGATCAAAGTACGTGGCTGTGACTATTCAGAACACTATGATGCCGTATTCCAGTCTGAGTGATGAACTGTTAAATGTGTCCCACTTATCCACACACCTACAAAATAAGACTCAGTGAAAATTGTATTATAAATGGAATGGAAAAAACCCCAAGAACAGGACTAGGGAGCTTTTCCTTTTTGTCTTGCAAAAAAGCTGTAATTTTCTCAGATATTACCACAGCTCTTTCAGTATGTTTCAAAAGTCTGAACTATTCATCATGAAGGTAAATCTGCTAAAAGCATCAGCTGTTTAAAAATGTTAAGCTATTAAGTGGGCAGCCAGAGAGCTTACAACGAGTCCATTGTTCTGGGCGAAGCATGGTCACTGAGCTGGGAACAAAACTGAGAGCGAGCTGGACAAAAAGGAGTTCCAGCCATCTAGTGGTAAATTACCCCACTGTGCAGCCTGCTGGCATCTGCCTGCCACAGGGATGATGCATCTCCGGGCCTCCGTGTGCTCTGGACAGGGAGAAAGGGACATTGCCCACATTTTGATTGGTTCAGGACTCAGCAAGCCAAGATGAATAGGACCCTGCAGGAAAACTGGAAGAAGGGGTGGCAGGAGCAGTGACTGTATCAAACACAAGGGCAGCCTTGGCTGGGTGGACAAGGAAGAGCCTGCACTCAGTTCTGCACTATAAAGAACACCTGTTTACAGGTGCCTGCTTACAGTGCTTGTTCTCTTTCAGAATATGTCTTTGTCCTTATGAGCTTACACTTGCTACCTTGCCTGCATCTCTACAGCAGCAGTCAGAGGAAAATTTGGGCAGTCTTCCATACTCCCATATTAAAGAACAGCATGTCCAGTGGATACAAAAGGTGCAATGCACACAGGTCCTACTTCACACAAGATAAAAAAACGTTTAGGCCAAATTGTCACACCTGAAACAAGGATGATGCAAGCAAACAGCTGCACAAAGAAAGCCATATGCTGAATCCAAGCTGGGATGAAACACTTACCCATAAATTTATTGAGAGTGAACTGTTTTATATCTTCTGTGTGGTTACAAAGTAATAGAAAAAGCTTAACCTTGGCAAATCCAGAAGTGACATCAAAACAGTAAACCATTAAATACTCAAGGAAAGTTTAAAAACCAAACTATTTGTATGCCTGAATACTTCTCAGAATTCAGCCCAATATGTCAAAGCTCCCTTTCCAAAGGTGATCTTGGTGCTTAGAAGACCAAGTCTCCTTGAAAGCAGTCAGATGCAAGTCCTACAGGGCCTAGTTTGCAACCTGCTTGGGCACTGAAAAGAGGTATCCAGGGGGATGGTGTAAACAGTCTGGATATTGAATGACCATTGGTGAACTCCTTTGACTAGCTAATTTGACTGCTACTCAACAATTTTGAAATATCAAGTTTTGTCCAAAGCACAACCCTTTCTTGGTTTACAGACATATAAAGCTGCATTGGTTGTACTCAGCTTCCAAACACTAGCCAAAGTGCAGTCAAGGTTACACCAGGCATAGCCAGGTGAATATGGAATAATTCTGTGAAACTCCAAATAGTTAACTTTGTGCTGTAAGAATTTTTATAACTTTTATAACAAAGCTTTTTTCCATGTAGTTACTGCAGCATGAACTGATTTTAGCAGAAACATTTGTTCTTTGTCAGAAAACACAGTACTGGCAGTAGCACAGAGGATAATGCTTCCCTTGAGGTAGGGGACAGCCAAAGTCAGCTCAGTGTTACTTGCTGACAGCCACTAGTGTAGAAAAGAAATACAGCTGTGTCCTCCTGGAGCGGTATCAGCTACTATATCTCAAACCCTCACTTCTCTTTGTGAAACTTTTCTCTTACTCACAGTGGATAGCTAAAAAAAGCAGGGGGGAAACATCTGGTTGCTGCTTTGAAGTGGTACTTGCATTGATTTTCCAATGCAACTCTAGAAAATAGAGATGCAAACTCATCATGTGTGTTTTGTCAAAGTTCTGGCCATGGAAAGGGTGACTCTCCCAATGTGCAATTATGCTCAGTTTTCATTTGGTCTTTCCCAAATGTGCTCTCTTGCCTAGCTAACAGGAGAAGTTAACTGCCTGGTGCCTCAAACATTGTGTTCCCCAGTGGGATGCCTCACACCATCTGGCTTTACCCCTCTCATTTCACTAATGGATCACACCTGATATTTGCATTGAATCCTACACCACAACACTTTCAGAGCTGTCTGAAACCACAGACTTTAGAAAGAACATGAGGATAAAAGTTGTACTTCTCACTTCTCTGTTTCAGCCAACGAGAAGCTGAAGCAACAGGTAAGGTGTAATGAACTTTCTTAAAGCATCTCAGTAAATCAGTGGCCAAGTTTGCTGCCTGTTCCTGTACTCAGCAGTAAATAGGTTGGGGCAGAATGCTGGGTATGAGCATCCTGCTCCTAAATCTGTCAGTCTGCTTTTCCTTTCTTTTCCTGGTGAATAAGACCTCATCTCTGGGATGGAGTAGTAACCAAATCTGCATCCCTTTGCCATATGTTTTGGAGATTCATTGAAACAGGGTTATTTTTTAAAGACTTAAAAGTGGAATTTAAAAGCTGGTGACTTAAGAAAAAGGGGTCAAGAAGGAGAGCAACAGAAAAGGGATCAATGCTTTTGGGCAGAAAACATAGAAACAGCACCTCCTTCAATTTGTGAAACACCACTGGGGTCAGGGTGGGGTGGTTTGGCAGTGAGTACAAATGTACACAATCCTGTAGACATTTGGGACTGTCTGCACTTAGGGCACCACTGCTGCCTCACTTTCCCCTACTCTGCAGGTCGCCTGCTGTGCTCTGCAAACACACTCCTCTCCTGTGGTTATTTTTGAAGCAACGCCTTAAAACAGATGTCCTCATATGAGTCTCTTCCCTGCTACACAAATAACACTTTGCCTCATGCTCCTGCCATCCTTTTGAACTAAATTAAAGAAAAAAAAAAAAACAAAACCAAACCAAACCGGGGAAGGAAGAATATCCTTTCCCATTGGTGATTCCTGTTGTAACTTCCATGGCACTGTCACTCTGGGGCACATGAGTTGCCTTCGCACCCTTCATAGAGCAACCTACAAAGGTTTTTTCTTTCTGGCCTTCTACCTTGTCCTTCCAAGGATTTTTCCCTCTTTAGACCCTTTTCAACTATCTCCCTCCTCTCCTCCTCTGACTTCTGGATGCACTGTAAACACCACAGGTCCCATAAAAACTTCTTCTTGGGTAATACTACCAAGGAAGGATCCACATGTTCCAGTTATACTTTGTCCTCCTTGAATAGTCTTCCTGCAGCTACCAGTACCATTGTTTGGCACCCAGGCACACCTGCTTTGGGCATCCCAAACTTTCCCCTTGGAAGGAATCCCTTTTCTTAAATATCTTGTCCTTGATTCTCTTGGTGTAACATTGGTACTGTCCCTAAAGAAGTAAATGGAATGTGTGCGGAATGGACTCGCTTGAGATGCAATGATCAAAGGAGGTACTAAATTGTGGAAAAGCATATGAAGTAAAATACCTTTGATAGAATATTTAGCCTAAACATCATTTTCTGGTCACTTTTGTGCACACAGGCACTGATTCTGCCAGCCTTGCTCACTGAGTAGCAGGAAGTATCCTTGGGGGTTTAAAGGGAACTGATCAATAAGGTACTTTCCATGGGTGGAGGAAGCAGCAGAAGCCAGCAGAGGTAGAAGCAGGGGAATTACATACGTCTATGAACTTCGAGCCCACATATGAAACACCAGCTCTGAGAAAATCAGTCAGAGTTTGGGGATTTTGCCTGGGAGTGGAGAAGTTTTACCACACAGCTTATTGGGCAATGTTTCTACCAAAGTGCAAAACTAAAACTATTAGCAGAGCCAAGGGCTTAGAACAAGAGAAGAATATTTCCTCTTGTATCCAAGGTCCTATGTACAATGACACCCCTGGAAGCTAAACCAAGAAATTATAGTTTAGAAAATGTAACTTCTCAGAGACAACCCTGTTGGTATAATGGCATCCCTGAATAGCTGTTGTAACATTGTTGTCAACAAAGGCCTCCAGAATGCCAAGTAAAATTTCAGCATTGTTAATCCCACTCAGTTTCATTTGCTTCTTCCTAGGGGACTGCAAAATTATCAGGTTGTCCATTTCTACTCCTCCTCTTTCCCTGATGTCCTAGAAAGCAAGGTCCTGCAATCTTCATTGCCTGCAGAAGCTTTGTTACTAGTGGCACAGGGATTATAAACAGGCTTAAATTGTGCAGGGACAGGGCTTCAATTAGACTCATAAGGTTCAGAACTGTTTTTTCAGTTTGTCAGTTATTCTTTTTTTTCCAATCATGTAGCCTCTCTCTTAACAGCCATGCTCCCCCTAATGCTGGAAAAGGAAAACAACCTTCTCCAGTTCAGTGCTGTCTGAGAGGAGATGGAAAGATGCTTGACACAGAGACAGGCCTTGCACATCCTGTGGAGGTTTTTTAGCCTTAAGTTACATCTCCCAGCATGACTTGGTCAACAGAAGAAACCGAAAATGGGAAGTGTTGCCTGCTAGGCACAGCTCTGTGCTATGCTGTGAGCTATGACACCTTTGCTGCTTTAGCACAGAAAATGGATCACAGTTGTGATTTCAGGAGGAGGTCATTGGCCCAATTGCTCAATAGTGAGAAAGGGAAAACTTTAGCTGCTGTTCTGCCAGAAAAAAATAATGAAAACCCAGCATGATATGAGCCTGAAGATACACACGCTGTGCCATTCCAGATGAGTGGGCATGTTAACCACACCCAAACACAAAATCAAAATAAAGTAACTTAATTAGTGAAGATAAAGTAAAATCAAACATCCTCAGCCCACAAAGCAGCGATGCTGGGGAATATGGAGGCTCCAGCCTCCTTGTGCCAGCACATGAAGCCCACTGGCAGGAATACAAACATGGCTACACAGAGCTAGAAGGACACACTGACAAAGGGTCAGGTCATGTAACAAGAACATGGGCACATAATGATAGGAAATGGGGAACAGTTTTAAACTAAAGGAAGAGAGATTTAAAGTAGATGTTAGGAAAAAGTTTTTTACTAAGAAGGTGCTGAGGCACTGGAACTGGCTGCCCAGAGCAGCTGTGGAGGCCCTGTTCAAGGCCAGGCTGGGCACCCTGATGTGGTGGGTGACATCCCTGCCCACGGACCAAGGAACACCCAGTCTGGCTGCAGCACAGCATTCTCCATCATAAACACTGAAGCTCTCAGCATGGTAGTGAGAGAGCAAAAAAAGAGAAGGCAGCAAAGGCCTCTTGGTGTCCTTACCCACTGCAAGGGGCAGGGGTTTAAAATCACACACACACCTGTTTCAATTACAACTGAAACATTTCACTGTCCGCACAAAATAGGAGAGGGGAGGACATTCTCTTTAGGGGAACAGGTTGAGGGTGGTGAACAGTAGGATAGGACACCTGCTGTTGCTGGCTCTCCACCAGCCCTAGGATATGCATTCCCATCACTACCTGGATAACACCTATCACTCCCTCCCCAGACAGTGCAGACATCACCTCTCTCATACAGCCATCCTGGCAGGGGGGAAGATATGGCACCATGCCTCTGGCAATAGAAAGAGCTTGCTGCAAGTCACACCTCTCTTCACAGTGCCACAAAAGCCTGAGCCACTTCCTCCAGACACCTTCTGTCCCCTACTGTCACCAGCTGAGAGGAAAAAGACTAGTTCTGTTTTAGTTCATTTTAAACCAGTGAAAGCTGATTATTGCTTAGTAAGCCTAATCCATGCCTGCTCTGTAAATACAAAGGGAGAATATATATGTCTTCCCTTATATAGCAAAGAAGGGTAGACTAAGACAGGAATCTCTTCAGAAACTACAAATCAGAGGACTTGATGAGAGCTTGATCCTCTTTCTTTCTAACTACCATTGTGACCAGGAGCTGAAATTCTTCTGGACTAAAGCTTTCAGCAGAGCGTGGACAGCTCTGTGCTATCAACACTCTCATCCTGCAGGCTCACTCACACTTTGAAAAAAATATTCCTGCATGTCAGAAGCAGTAAATTTCAAAAGCAGCAAATTTCACAAGCAGCAGCCAATGAAAAATCATGGAAACTTAGGTGCCTGTGACAGCTGGAACAAAGGTTTAGCAATACATGTCATGCTGTCTGCATCAAACCACAGGCAACAGATGTACTTTGACACCAAATCCTCTTTCTTCACATTTAGGTGTATTAACTGAGTAAGGGCTTCCTCCCACATGCCTATTTTCCATCGCCCTTAATGCATGGCATTCTGCCACCCAGAGTGTAAAACGCAGTCACCTCTTTCTCCAGGTCACAGAACAACTCCAGCCATGCTCGAAGCTAAGCAGTCTCCCAGCTGCCACCACTTGAGTCTCACAGCAGTTGGAGCTGATTCAAAGGCAGCAGACAGCAAAGTCACATCAAGCAAAACTGATCCATTTCTCCTGCAAAATTTACACAAGGAAATGCAAGGGGAGGCAATAACAGTCCACAGATCTCTAAAAGAATTCGGTGCAAGTGCAGAGCTGCACCAAAATGAAATCAATGCAGGAAGGCTGCTAGGGTGCCCACATGCCCTGGGGACAGGGGAAGGTTGCAGCTTCATCTGCAACCATTACCTGTCTGGCCCTCTGGCAACAGAATCAGAGAAAAAAGAGCAAGAGCTGCACTCTCATTCCCCTTCTCTCTTTCTGCAGATGCAAATACTCAGATTTTCAGACTGCTTTTATGCCTTCCCATGCTTCATCATAGCAAATATTTGCAGGAGACACCAGTGCTTCTTTTTGAACCATCTCCTCCTTAGACCTAGATTCTCCCTTCACCCTCTTCTGCTTTGTAGTATTTGCTTTTCTATTTGTATGGTTTGCAGGAAGGATAAAGGTGTTTCTCTCCTTACCTTCACTGCAGGGGTGAAACCTGACAGGTTTGACCTAAAGCCATCACTTCTCTATTGCTGTCATTGTGACAAACCCACTCTTTTTTCTCAGGGTTTTCATCACAGATGCATACCAGATAAATTTGGCCTACCTGTGCAGGGGTGAATGACACTCTTAAAATACCTGAATCCCTTAGAATTTAATCTACAGTACAATTTTTAACTAGCAAAATGGCACCTGCATGTCCTCATAGGTCTATAATCCCTAACTGAAAAAGCTTATATTAATCCTGCAAGGCTGAAAATCAATTTCAGATACAGACTGAACAGAGTTCACCAGCAGTTCCATGGATCCAGCTGTCTTATTCTAGGGGTAGACATCTTTTCTAAAACAGGCAAGATCTGTATGAGTAACTGATCAGCATCACCCAAACTGGGCTGGAAGGGGTTTGTAATTGTTTGGTTTGTTGCAAAGAGCCACAGAGAGTTCCTTGTGGGCCTGTGAACTGAAGTAGGGAGTTTGATGAGAGCAAAACAATGAGCATCTGGGTCTTGATGCCATACACTGACAGCAGAAAAACTGCAGATGGGTGCCATCATCAGAAACAAGAGGTTATAAATGCTCATAAGTTTGAAAGTGCTTTTCTTCACAAGTAGTCATCTGCTGGAGCAGTGCTGGTCTGCTCCCCTGCAGATACCAGCATGTTCCAATCATCTCCAGTGCAGTTGCTCTATCGCTTTCAGCAGAGCCCACAAAATTGTTTACAGAGGAGCAGGCTGGTCAGGTTATCTGGCAGCCTTAAAGCTGTCTCTTTCTGACAAATATCACACATTCTGCTCTAGGAAGGGGCTGGCCCTGACTTGGAACAGTAAAACAAACCTAGTGGTAAATAAATCTAAAGTCAGATCCAATGACTATATCCAAAGGGAAACCTCCCAGTGTCAGGCAGATAGGTGAGTTTGAAACCTGAGCTTTGACAAAATCGTAACTGAGAAAGCCGCAAACCAGAGCTGTCAGAGCTGGAGGAATCATGTGCACTTTAAAAGTGGGCTCTGTCTTTGGTTGTGAGAAAAGGAGTGATCTTCGTTTATATCACCTAATGCAAGGTAGGTGAGGGAGCAAGCCTACCTTATTTTTAACTAACAGGATGAAACAACTGATTGGCATCATGCAGTGCTTACACCAGTGTGACTCATACTGTGACAGGATATGAACTACCACACATAAATAACATCTTTTTTTTCCCTCCCCAAACAAATGCATGTCCATAAAGGCAGAGAACAGGAAGCACATCCTTGCCCCTGGTGTAAACCCACCTGATGACAAAGAACATCTGTCATTATACAACTTTTCCATGGAGCCATTGTCTGTGGCAGATATACATTTGCAAAATGACATCCTGTGGCAGATACCACAAAGGACTGACTGGGGGAGAAAACACTTTGGTCTGGTAATTTCATAAGACAAAAACCCCTTTTCTATTGGCTTTCCATGTGCATGATTGAGTTTTAACCTGACTGGTTACAAGAAGAAGAGTGGTTATAAGAAGAAAGTAAGTTCATCCATTCACAGTTAACTCACGTGTAAACAATATTTCATATATATTCTCACAGTCCCTTAAGGGGCAGTGATGGCAGCCTCCACTGCAAAAGTGCCTAATCACATCTAAGGAAAATTATAAAGTCACACTTAGAGCACCATCCTTGAAGTCAATGAAAATTTTTTTACACCCCTAGTGACATCTGACAGCAAAGGAACTGTTCAGATTGCTTTAAGATGTTCTGCACTGAGTCAAAAACACAAAGCCCTAATTACAGCACCAGAAACCTGAGGATGAGCAACCAAGTTCTTTCCCTCACTGTCAGCTCAGAGGCTGGCACAGCAGGTTCAGCAAGAACCAGACTGGGCACCAGCAGTGCCTGCAGGACTTCCTCGGTTTTAGCACAATGCTCAGAGATGCCCTGCTCCACTTTGAACCTTGATTAAAGCTGCCAGGCTGAGCTGTCAGCATGACTCAGCAGCAACACCGATACCCAGGGCTCACACTGAGCTTCTCACTCTTGTGCACAGAGTTTACAGCTGCATCACAGATCTCCTCAGAAACTTTATCTAAGATAAGGCACCAAACACAGCCTATGCATTACATCAAGGTCCATAACAAATGCAGTTCTTTCAATTAAATCTGAGGACTGAAATAAAATGCAAACTTGATGTGTCTAAATCTTACAATCTTCTTCCCCTTTTTTTCAAAGGAAAGTAGGTTATAGCTGGAATTCTCTATTATTTGAGCTTATTTTCTGTCAGTTCTTGAAAGATTTGTATCCCCTTACTCTTGGATTGTAGAAAAAGTATCTTCAAGAAGTTATTATGTGGACTGTCTGGTATTTTTGTAAGCTTAAGAAATAAGATTTTTTTAATTAATGAATTACAGTAGAGATGCATGAAAGTTAGTTTTATGGAGGTAAGATGAAGGATATTCATTAAACTTCTTTTAATGCTAAAGCTTGTGTATGAATAACGTGCTATCAGTTTTAGGAGTATTTTTATCTTCAACAAAATTTGTCTAGAAAGGAGTTAAGTTTTTCAGGAGTCAACATGATACATCAAATCTGATAAGACATTTCTTTGGCAGAGAAAAATCAACAGTTCTACACAGAACAGTTGTAGCAATTACATCAAGGTCAGGTTTTTACTCCTTTGCAGACACAGACTCTCAGCATGGAAACTCTGAAATTCAGATATTTAGGAACCTGAAATTCAGGCTCCAGTAAAAGGTCAAATTCCCTACAAAGTGAACTTACTACCTATGAGAGTGAGGGGTTTTATACATATTGTGAAAAATATATTGTATATTGTATATATATACAATATATAATTATAATATATAATATTGTATATATATTAGTATTAATCAGTAATAGTAGTTCCTTTTTTCAAGCTTCATTGTGAATTAATTATTCTAGAATAACCAAAGGAAGAAAAAAACCCACAAAAACCTTCCTTTCAAGCAGACCCAAGTTTTGTTCTTGTTAATTCATAGTTCTACATTTCCAGGTCAGCCATTCTGTCATCCAAGATAGACAGGATCTTAATTGGGACATAAAGAACAAGCAGAATAGAAAATAAAGAAAAAATAATCAGCATCTTCTCAAAGCACCTCTCTTACTTCAGCCTATCTTCAAACGGCATGAAGTCAGATCTGGCTGACAGCATTTATTCCCTTGAAGGTCAGCTTTAAAAGAAAGAGCTACTCTAGCTACCTCAAAAGACTGTGAACCTTTTTTATGTCAGTGGAGGAGGGAGCCTGGACTCTGGAAGAAGACAACGCGAAGAGGCAGGCGTGTGCTCACGTAGGGAGATGCTCCCATGGCAATGCAGCTCCTGCCCCACAGCTGGGTGCCGCTGCTCGGGCTGCTGGGGGCCCTGATGCGCAGAGTCCAGCGAGAGGGGGATGCAGAAAGCTCCCTGAGCGTGATCAAGATGAGTTTCCGCAATGAGTCACCTCTCTCTCAGTGCCTCTCCTGTTTGACAGTGTTGAGCCAGCGAACGCTGACTTTCCGTGGCAAAATGCCTGAGTGAGGAGCTTAGGCTGCCTTTGTTTACGGCTGTTTCATTTATTGGGTCACAGGGTTCCCGAAGTCATCACGGGGCTGTTTGGAACAGCAACACGCGAGGCCAGAGCATGGCAGACAAGGGTCCTCTGCAAATATGCACCATTTGCATTGGGTTACTTTTAACTGAAAGAGGATTTACAGCAGCAGCAAAGTGAAAATCACACAGGACCTACAGACAGCTCTGCCAAGAAACATCTGGACTCAGTGATTTAACTATTATCAGGGTGCTTGCATTTGAAACAACCCTGGTCCTCTCGATCAGGTGAGGCAGATTTGGAGGGGGGCACACAGTACTACTTCTGAAAAGTTGTGCTAATTATCAGAAGTTGCTCTTTTTTTAAATTTGAAATCAGATTTTCTGCTTCTGTAATTCCATTCTTTTTATGGCATTTATGGCTAAACTGCAAGACCTTTATTTACTTACTGTAACTGTATGGTTTGCATGGCCCTAGGTGGAAGATACTAAGTTGTTAACCAGGCTTTCAGTACTCAACTACTGAAACCCACAAAAAAGATGCAAACTAAACTGCAAACAGGACTGGCAGAGAGCACAGTTTAAAAAACAAAACCTGAAACAAAGGTATCTCAACCCCCTTCAGTTAAGTGGTAGTTCTGACACGTCTGCCACCAGACTGAATGGAAAGGGGGAGGCTCAATATGAATTTTTTGTGGGAAGCTACAATGACGCAAATGGAAGTGCCTTCTTGCAATGCATCACTATGCTGGAAATTCAGCTGCTGTGTCGACTTCAAAAAATAATATTATAAACTCATTCAGAAAGGGACTCACCAAATTAATGGAGACAGATCAATCAGGAGCTATTAAACACAGCAGTCTTAGGTGCACATATTTTTGCCAAAAGTGGACAAGGTGTCCCAAAGGAAAAATCACAGTATGGATCTTTCATCCCTCAGGCTGTTTCCTAATCATCTGTCACTGGCCTGTCACTGTTGGAAACAGGACACAAAGTTCAGTCGTTATTTCAACCAAGTCAGTAGGACACCTTTGCTGTCAGCCTCAAGTTTAAAGTAAGCATGGTTGAGAATTCAGTATGTGCCAAAGGAAGGCAAACAGCAGAGCTCCTGGCTCCCAAGTGAGCCAGAAAAGTAATTTTCTGCATGGAATATTCCAAGTAATAAAGTATCTTTAAAGCTTTACTAGCCGTAATGAAACTCCTGCATTTGGGGGAAATTTTTGGTTTTTAAACTGCCTCCAGAGAATAAACAGGTCCCAGATTTTACCACATGGAGAAAAGTAAAGCATATCCCCCTTTAGTGACATTTGAGTCTACAGAACACAAGTTCCTGTCAGCCCAGTTCAGTGTTATAGTTACACATAATTCATTTTTCCTACTTGTACCACAACTCATAATAATAGATAAGAATTAACAAATATGTCACATTTTTGTCCTCCTACACTGAAGGGAGAACAACAGTCACATCAAACTGCACACTGAAAGCAACTCTCAGCATTTTCAAAAGCATCCACCATGGTTTATGAGTTACCTTTCTAATCCAGGCAGCTACAGAGAACTGCTCTAACTATGGCATTTCCAGCTTTGGACTGTGGCAAGGCACAGGAACATTTTCTGCAACAGTAGCTTTACTCTTGGACATATCATGCCGCTAGATAAAAGAAGTAAGCTCTCTCAAGGGCTCACTGCAAAAGCCAGCCCATGCCACAACCCCCTGCAGCAGAAGCCTATTGATTTTTCCACATGTGGTAAGTCCTTCTTGCTGGGGCAGATAGGAACAGCTTTACAGGAAAACACAGTGAAGGTTTTTTAGGTGGCATGGCACACACAACAGCAGCTGTGGGAAATGGCAAGGCACTGCTGGTTTGTGTGTCTCTTTTTAGCGGAGTTCCATCTGGGATACACTGCCTGCTGCTGTATTGCAAAATGTCTCCTTCCACGTGTGTTCACCGCTTGAAGTTTTTTATAAAACCATCTTATTGCTGCTTGAGGGCAGATGGCAGGTGGAGGCCAGCACCTGGAAAATGTGCACTTGCAAGTATTTGAGTTAGAATCCAATCATGTCAGCCAGGAAGGAGGTGGGAACAGACACAGCTGTTAAACCTTTCCAGAGCCTATCTGGAAACAATGCACACACCTGATGGGAGCTCCCAAACACTCCCGTGGGTGTGATCTGCAGCCTGCTGCAGGGAAATGTGTGGCCACATTCCCTCAGCACAGCAGCCTTGCATTAAACAGAGAAAGGAGGATGCCTAAAAGCCAGGAACGGCACTGGAGTTAGGGAATTTGCAGCCCAGCTGGAGTGGAGCTGTTCTTACCTGTGCCTCTAGTATATCATCTCCCCAAGGGAGCACATCATCCTGCTAGATCTTCCTAGTATCTGCCAGTTCTGTGCCACTGAGGAGTTCCTTTTTCCAGGGCAAAGTTCCTAAACCACACATTCCTTTCCCTGACTCTTTTAGAGCCTCTGCAGCAAAATCTACTCTATGACACATTGTCCCCGTGATGCTTAATGACAAAGCAAAAAAGAAATTTTGCTGAAAGGAAAAGAAAAACCAACAAACTAAGTTTTCTAAGCTGTCAATGACTGTTTTCTCCATGGGTAACAATGTGGCCAGAACAGACCAAATGGCACAGGGCCGAAGGTACTGGAAAACAAAAACTCAGTCCTCAGTGTTTGCTGAAATTTGTAAAACAAATCCCAAACCACTAGGTCTCACTAGATAACCAAACCAAAAGATTTAAGTAGCAGCTTATGTGATTTGTTTCCCTTTCTACAAGGTCTCAAACTCCAATTGAATTATTTTTCTGTAAAATATCATAGAGACAGAAGAAAGGCAGGGAAGCCCTGTGATTGCGTTTTCTACCCCAGCATTCTTCACACAGACATGAAGACCAGGATGAACTTTGGCAGACTGTCAGGAAGTGACAGAAAACTTTCTCTGCCTGTCTTCCTTTTGTGTCAACCCAGAGCCTTCTGCTAACACCTGAGCTGAACATTGGACCAATGCTAGAGCAAACTCCATCCAGAGAGCAAAAGTCTTTCTTTTCTTGTCTGGTTGAGTACTGATGTTTATACAGGGACTCTGCTGCACAGAACTGCAGTTATTTTCTTCCCCACTTAGTCTTCTGCAATTAAAAGGCCTTTACAGCCAATTGTCCCAAGGGACAGCTCAGACTACAAAATGGAAAATATGAACTGCCCTGTCCAACAAAACCATTTCAGAAATTCCAGTTTCTGTCCACTGTAGTAAGGGAGCAGCACAGAGTGAACTGGAAAGACCAAAAACTCTGCATTATGATAAGCAACCAATAGAACTGATACATGCACAGCAGACACCTCACAGAGCAGCTGGAAAGGAGGAACTATAACGTTTAGGACAAAACCAACAGATTTTGACAGCATTTTGGGTTGACCACTTCAGATCCAGGAGCTGTTTCAGTGTCCCAGTAGTTCAGTTGCTTTTGAGTAATTGTTTCACTGTCCTCTAGCACATTCCTGTGAGGATGCTCCTCTATCTGCTGCTGGCCACCCCCTCTCCAAGGAGACACTGATAGGCACAACTGAAAGGCTGCCTTTACCATCTGCAACCTCCATTTTAAGGTTACAGCTCAGCTTTGAAAAGAATCCCTCAAACCAACCCTAAATAAATGCACCAGGCAGCCAGGAGTCTCTTCTCTCTTCTAGTCCAAGCAAACCAAGCCCAGCTGCAGCCAGCATGCAGGCACATTAACCAACATGGTGCTCCAGAACTGCTGGACAACATTAGCACTGCAGTAACAGCCATATTTATGTAATAGTTAATAGTGCCAATAACAGTTACCACTGAGCACAGCTCAGCAATGCTGGGGAAATCCTCAGAAACTAGTCCATGCCATTACAAAATGGCAAAAACAAAGCCTCTGAAAACTGACACAACACAGGGAAGAAACCAGGATTTTAAGGCAGAAGTATTCTCCAACATAGTTAAGAGCTGTACAAACTTCCTTACAAACTCTGGAGCCAGCACTGCAAGGCACAGCACTTGGCTGCAGGACAGCCAGCAAATGATCTCACTGCAAACACCTCATGCTGCCAGGGCATTTCATTCCCTTGCTGACACATGCCAATTCTGCTGCAAATTCCTTTAGGGGGCAGGAAGGGAGACCTAAGCCATAGTTCAAGCTTATCTGTACTAAAAGACACTTCCAAAAAGCTGAGTCTCTATTGTTTAGACCTAGAAAAAGCTCTAAAATTAAAGGCAAGGAGTAGGACTGAGTTGCCTCAAGGTAATTTAACTAGTGATGACCCTAAACCATCCAACTTCTAGTGCAATTAAGTTGTGGCCTCAAGAGCATAGAAGAGGAAACACTGGTTGGGTTGTATTCAATCCAGAATTATTCCTGTTCTGGCAGAACACCTAGAATTTCACATGAATACCCATCTTGAAAGCCATACAAGGGGCCAGTTTAGTGAGACATCATCAAGTGCACAGAACCAGGAGTATGTTTGTGCACGGCAGAAGTGCAGTTGGAGGAGATCATGTCAGAGGGTAGAAGTGAAAACCTCATCTCTCAGTCCTGGAGCTCACTGGAGATAACCAACAGCACCCACAGCACAAGCTCAGAGAAGAGAAGCAGCTCCCAGCTGCCTCAGTGTGGGTGTCCCCTCAGCAATGCCATTGCTCCTGCTGCCGTGAGACAGCTGTGCACAGCTGTGCAGGGACAGTGGGACAGCACTGCCTCTACCGAGAAACAACAGCCAAGGAAAAGCATGAAATTCACTGCAAAGCCTAATTCTTCCCTTTGTATCATTTTCACATTTCACACAAATGTGAAAGAATCATCTATTGCTTAAGAAGTCCCCCATATCCAAACTGGTTTTTTGCAGCACATTGCTCAGTTACTGCTATTACCAGCTTATGACTACTTTGTACCACTGCTACAACCCCCACAAAACACTGCCACATCACCAGTTTAATGAAGAGAAAAAGAGACATTCATGGGGCCTCATCACACTCACAAACTTTAAATAACACTAAGGATGGGGGGCTACTTCAGCCATATTTAAAGGAATATCAGAACCTTGAAGAGGAAATTTACCTTAAAATTCCATAAAACTGTCAGTGCTTGAATCTAGCTGTCAATTTTTATTTCTCCCCAAATGACCTCTGAAAAAACCCTCATGGCCTGAGGGGCGGAGGGAGGAAAATAATCAAACCTCAGTTCTACCCTTGATGCCCACCTCCCCCCATCCCCCCAGCTGGTGGGTACAGGGAAGATACCTCTACTGCTGAAGCAATAAACACTTTAAGAGACCTTCCTAAGCTTTTTCTTCTTTTTACCCAATCAATCTGGGATGTATCTATCCCCACATGTCAGCCACACTTCTCCCTTGCTTTTAGGGAATGTAGTCAAGGATGAATTTTACAGGTCCAGGGAAACTTTGAAGCAGCAGCTTCAGCTCTGGACATCAGCAGTCACCATTTCCTCACTGTGCAGGAGCACTCCTACTTCAAACATATGATGTGAATTGAGGCCACATAGTGAAATCAATTTATAGCCCAGTCAAACATATACTCTTGTATCAAAAACCTCTCTGGCACTGAAGTGCACAGTTGTGCAGTGATAACAGCCACAGAGATTCTTTCTGGCACTGAAGCCCCCAGTAGGCAGCATAGGCAGACCAAAGCCATCCTGTGACTTCCGGATGCTGGCTCCAGCTGTTGCTGTTTGATGTCACTGCAGGGGCACAACAGGAGATCCCATTAAGGGTTCAGCTGCACTTTCCTGCTGGTTGATCCACTACTGGAGAAACTCTGGCAAAAGAGGGAAGAGCAGAGAACTGTGTTAACACCAGTTCTGTTTAGAACAGGGCTGATGTGTGGGTGACCTGCAGGACACACAAGCTCCAAGCTGAAGAGCGAACACAGGTTTCAGAATAGTTCCGTACTTACTTGTGTTTGATCTGTATTTGTCTGCCATCCCATACAGAGTCAAGAAGCTGAGACATTAGTTCCTCAGAAACTTTATTTTCATTCAAACTACAGAAATAAAGTAGTACCTTCCAATTTCCCGTTATATTTTCTGCGTATTTGTACGGCTCAGGGTGAGATGCACTAGGATAAACTACCCTGTACATACGGAGGAAGATAAGGCTCAAAAACTAGCTTTACTTCAAAGAATGCCAAACCTTGCCTATGAGGTTGGCTCCAACTCTTTGATAACATTAATAGGCACAACATAGGAAAAAAGATTGGTCTAAACTACCTATTGTAAGCAAAATCCAATAATTCATTACAGAAAGTCAAAGAAACCTTTTAGAAATAACAAAAACAGTTTTCTACTTTGAAAAAATAGATGAGTCATTTTTGCTTTATATATGATATATTCACACACACTTTCAAGTATCATTTTCACTATTATCATACTTACATGGCTAGAGATAAAAAATGAAATCTCATAAACAGATTATTACGCCAAAGAAGTCACAAACGGTCTTTATCTGGGTTTAGCAACACCTGGAATTCTCCATGGTATCACAGTGACTAAGAAAGCAGTGACCAGACTCAGTGTAGTTTTTCCCTTTATTAAACATGTTTTAGTAAGGCTTGAAAAGCATCAGGATTTAGAAAAATGGAGACAAGAAAAGCACAGGCAGTCAAAAACCCCACGCAGTCATAAACCCCACAAATTCACAGCGAAGCTTGTCACACGCTCAGTACTAGCAGGGAATAAAAAAAAAAAATTTGAGTTGTTTGGTTAGCAGGCAAACTGATACCAACAGGCAGACTTCAGCTAGGATGTTTTTACATTTAAGGCATCACACAAAATAACAAGCTAATGCTCGGAAGCATAACAATCATCATGTGCACAGCCATAATTCACATTTAGCTCTGGACATCAGAACCTGCTTTATTTCAAAATAGAAAGGCTAGGAGGAAATCCCATAGTCTTTTGGGAAAGTGCCAGGCAGCCACCAGGCAAGAGGAGGAGTGACCGTGGTTTTTATCCCAGGGGAAGGAATTTAAGTGCTTATTAAAGGCTTTTGCTGCAGTGCCAGAGCCAGACACCTAAAAACAAATTCTGGCAGAACACAAAGTTTTAAGAGCTAAAAGACAGAAAATCTGTTCAAGCAGCTGCAGTGAATGGGTGTCCCACAAAGAGATCAAAAATGCCAAGCCTTTGACACTGAACAGCTCCTGGAGCTCTGAAGCAACCATGGAGAGGTGCAGGAGGTGCATTCCACAGGACTTGGTTCCACACTGCTTGCTAACGCACTCTGCACTTCTGCCCTTCAAAGAATTCAGATGGACAGGTATGAAATGTCTCAAAGTCAGAGAGTTATATACCCATTTCCTTCCTGGCCATGTCATTTCCATTTGCCTGTTTCTTGCCCAATCGGGAAAGGCACAAATTCTGCATTAAAAAAATTATTTTAGGCCCTAAGTAAAACCTATTCACAAAAAATTTTTGCAGAAACCACTGACTGTTCTCAAGAGGGTAAAGTAATCTAAAAATTAAGTGCCAGGCAGCCTGAAAGCTTTATGGTTTTAACCATCAAGCAGCAACTGTTTGGTAGAGTACTTGAGTGCAGGATGTTCTTAAAAGCTAGTTTTAAAACCATCAGGCCACGACACAAAACTAAAGCTTCTTGGAAACATGGGAGGTCACATATCAAAGGAAGACCCATGTCACTTTCAGAGACTACAATGCAATGTTTTAGGGAGGTTTTTTTGCATTTAGTAAGGGTCCCAGAATGGAGTCCAGAGTACTTTTTCCAAGCAATTTAGTAAGAAAGGATTCCATTAGGTAGGATGGAAACTTTGAGCTCACACTCCAAGCTGGGCCACAAAAGCCACTACTTCAAGTTTCCAGAATTTAGGTAACATTAAAGTTAAGTTTCCTGAGCTAGAGACAACTTGATACACAAGACAGTGACAGCGCAGCAGGACAAACAGAAGTGACAATGAAAAGCATTGCACAGCCCAAGACTTAGATTATACCCTGAAGCTGCCAATTCACACATATTCCTCATCTGTTGCCCCATCTTCACAGGCTGTATTTTGGCACAATTCTTACACCTCTTCCAGCACAGCAATTCGTGCTGTCTTTCCTTGCTCTGCTGGTTTTGTACCACATAACCCCACTTCTGAATAGATGCCTTAGACATTTATTCTGTATCTTCCCAGGCTTACTAAAACCACACATTGACAACAATCCCCCCCTTTAGCTGGGAGTTTAATGAAACTGAATATTCTGCATCAATACGAGATACTTCAACATTTACTGCTTTGTCATCTCCTGAGCCTGTGGCTGTTATATTAATACGCAGAATGGAGAGCTCTCAGCCTTCTCCCTTAGCACACAAATACAAACGACATCATTATAATCAGAAGAACATTAGAATGCAGCACAAAGTGATTTGCAAGCTGGAGAAAACAAGGTTCATGGTCATTTGCTTCCTCTAAAAATGAATTAAAGGCATAGGCTGTATGTTTGATAAAGCAACCATGCCAGCTAATTTCCTCTCAAGTCTTCTAGAAACACTCTAATTGTTATGCGAGCAGCAAAAAGCCTCACATCAACCTGCCTGCAGTTTTCACACCACAGTGCAGGTTACCTGGCTGCTTAAATAGGTTCAGGTTCAAAAACCTGAGGCCATACCAAAAAAACCTATCAATGACTTTTCTAGATGAAGAAAATGCTGCTACCCTAAATAATACTCTGGTCAGTCTTGTAGTGAAATGAAACAAACCGAATACTATGTAGTTTAGTTCTCACAACAGCACCCAGGGTAATCTCAGTGCTCTTTACAAAAAGGCAGCCCTACCACTGTTTCCCAGTGCCACTCCTTTGGGGGAGCCTGGCTGCCGTGCTCCCAAATTACACACATGCAGTCACCACTCAGGAGGCTGATTCATCTTTACATTCCCATACAGGCAAGCATTACTGATGATCAGCTCAAGCTGGAAAACAGGCATGGATTTCTATGTTCTAGTATCAACGGACCTATTAAACAAACCTGACTTGCTCTGCATACCTGCTGAATCAGGACAGGCAACCAGTTACACAAGAATGCACAGAAATGAGCACACAAACAGCCTTGACAGCTCTCTCCACATTCACCAGCTCTCCTGGTAAATGACAAATACTGAAGGCATAGGATCTTTAGGTAGAGATGTCTACTCTAAGTGTTTCTATTAAACAGCCATTATAATGATCCAGACATTTTTGGCATAGTCTGATATGCTCCTTATGACACATTTCCGATCAAATGTGCAAGAAAAGCGTTCAAGTCTATTTCAGCACACAGACACTTCAGTACCTTCATCTTCAGGCAGATGCAACTGAGTCTTCACTGCCAGTGACTAAACTTGCTTTAGTAAGTTATCACAAAGATCAAAACCCAATAAGCACCTGCCTTGACACTTAGCTGAAGAAAGGCTCCACAGCCCTGGCAAGATTTTTAAGTACACCACACTCTAAAAAAAAAGTAAGAAATCAGCAATAAAGCACTGATTTTGCTGTATGCTCTGCTTTAAGAGGTGGAAAGAAAAAGCCTCTCATCTTTTGCTCAAAATAAGTGAACTTGACCCTCAAAATCTCCTCCATCCTATGAACTTCCAAGTAAACTTACAGCTCACCTGGAGTAACTTGCAAAGATAAAACAGATCTTCAATTAGTCAGACATATGTAAATAGGCTATCTAGATACTCATACTTTCATTTTGTAGCCATGTCTCTGGTATGCTCTACTTGTACTTTATATAGGCATTATATCCTTAGAGCAGAATCACTCACTAAAGCACTTTTAACTGTAGCTCCTATCTGAAACTAAACAGCTTTCTGTGTACCCTTGAAATTCTTGGTTGGGCATAAAACAGAAGTCAAAAGAAACAACACAAACCATGATCAATTAAACCAACCACTAAGAAAGAACAGTAGCCACATCGATATAATTCCACTTTGATTTAGGGTGCTATCTAATAGGTTTATTAAAAGTCTCAACAGACTAGAGCTCCAGACTTTATCTTTCTTGGAAGACACTACAATAGAAGCCACAGTAGAGACTGCCTTGTCACAAGAGGTACAAATACTTGCTGTATAGATGGAGAAATAAAAGGACAAATCTAGTTGTCTAAAAGACAATTCACTGTACACATTTTATTTACAGTTTTGTACACTGTCTTAGTATGAATGGGACCGCTTTTCTACTTGAGCCATTTTAACCAAAGCAAAATAACCTAAGTAATACAAAGTGTTAAAATACAGCATAAGATACAAAAACAGACATACTATTTCTAGTAAGGAATGTAAATTATGGTGTTACATTAAAAAAAATCCACATTTATGTTCAGGAAATCACACAAAAAGATCACTGATTTGACTGAAATGCATAAATCTGTAGCAAAGCTTTGATGTTACAAAAAAACCAAAAAATTACCAAAGAATGCACAAAATTAATGTTTATTCCACCTTTGTCATATTCCCAGATTCTTCACCAAATGTTACATGAGCAAAAACAACTGAAATCAAAATATCACTAATGTTATCAAATAGGGAAAACAAATAAATTAATCTAGCAGCCATCAGCATAGGTTACAGCAAAGATGATGCTGTATAAAAAAATTGCTAGAAAACTGTATGCACCATACTCTTTTCCAAACCAGCAAAATCTTACTGCATACAATGCAAATGTAAAACAGAGTAATTTCCTGCAGGTACAGAAATGCAACTTCTTTTATGAATACTGTGGATAAACAAATTATGTTTTTGCAATAGTAATGTTTCTACCAAGCTATTACAGAGTGGGCCAGAAACACACTTACAGATTTGGAGGATGAAGTGTACTAAAATTCTGATTGGTAATGGTTATTTTGGCCAAAATAGAAAAATTGAACATAGAAGTACAAGACAAAGGCGAATGAGACTTCTCACAAATCTTAGCAACATTTAGATGGAAATCAAATTTAAATGTAGTCCACTCTGCTTTTGAAGAGGCTTTGGTTCAGCTCCCAATCTCGATTGCTTGACGCAGTCTCCTATGAAAGAATACTCAGAAGGTGTCGTCTTAAACAACAAACCTATTTTTAGTGGTGGAGCCGCTCTTAGTAGCTGTGTCTGCATGGGACTGATAACCAATCACTATCTTTGGAGGAAGTCCTAATCTTTCCTTGTATACTCTCCTGGAGAGGAAAAGAAATAGAACAACAGTTTAAGCAAAGTCCTTAGGAAGGAATTGGTATCAGGACACCTGCTATTAAGATCTGTGGACACCATAAAAAAAAAGTTGCCTACTTAGAAACAATTTCTCAGATATAAGACTTGAAATATGATTTTTCTAGTGTATTACATCCAAAACCCACTCACAGTTTTGTAAAATGACTTACCACATATAACAGGACAAGCTCTTGCAAAAGATAATTAACAGGCCTAAATAAATGCAAAATGCAGGGACTCTATACTGCATTCACGTGAGTATCATTAATACCAAAAAGCTGTATTTCCACACACAGAAACAAAGCAGTCCTGAAGAACTCATGTTCACAATTCCACAACTAACTGAGATGATAAAGTCACTTGAACCAAAGAAAACAGCAATTCCCTGGAACAGTTGGTTTTAATCACCCCACATATCTTGGCTGCACAGAGTTGCAGTCTTTCCTTTAACTACTGACAGAAAGCAGACCCCCACAGACTGGTCACAGTCACACATAAAGGTCCCAACAGGAGCTTTAAGAAAAACCAGCTTGGATCTCATGTCTTAAGAGAAAGAAGCAGCACTACCTGCTTTAGACACAAACACACACACTGTGTTCCTTAGCACAGAGTGAGATGCAAGTCCCTAAAGGCCCCTCCTGTCTGGAGTTAGGGTAATATGGGAACCAGGGGGCAACTTACCTACCTTGATCCTTTTGTCAGTTTGCAAAAATCTTAGCATTTTAGAATTAAGGAGTTGGCTCCTTTAGAGAACTGTGAAAAAGTTATCTGATGCTTACTAGGTTTATTGCAACCTGGTTCTGGTAGCAGAAGATGAATGCCATAGTTTTGCTTGTTTATTATTAAACACTTACCATTTAAGCCCGAAAACATGGCTGTAAAATAAAACTGTTAGTAGAAGGCAGACACAGATTCTTAAACGCCTAAATAAGGCACATGTCAGAAGAGCCATCAGGTAAGCGAAAAAAGTAAGCTGCTATGCCTGACAGGTCAAGTTTGGCTTAAGACAGATGCACTAAGCCAGGAAGATAAATATTTTCATTGGTTTGCATAAGTTAAGTGGCCTACAATGACAAATTTAACACAAGTTATTCCAAAGCATCAGTACTACAGAATCCGATAAATACTTGTGTAATCACTAACTGTAATCATGTAATTGTGTAAAAAGTAACTGTGTAATTAGTAATACTTGCTACAGACTAGAGCACAACATGCATTTTCCTTAGCACAGATTCATGATAAGCAGTGATAACTACTGTTGCTTACTAAAACAACATCACGCTATTACACAGGTCAAATAACCCATGAATCTCAGCATTATTTTACCTGTACTTAAACAGAGGCAAAAGGTAGGAAAACACCTGTAGAGTTCACAGCACATCACTGTACAGCTTTTTTTTTTTTTTAAATTTAAGTACATCCTTCCATGCTTAAGATTTGCAGCACCTTTCCTTTCTTATTTGTAAGAATCACTTTCCTGGAAAAAAACTTACCAATGCTGTACTCTTACTGACTACCCACCTTTACAAAGCTAAACAGAACCTGGAACAGCTTGCACATTACCTGCAGTTGTTAATTACAATGCCTCGTGGTGAAATGAGAAATTTTGCCCAGGTTTATGTATGGGCATGTGTTAGTACCTCCTTTGTACTGCTGCACTACCTTCTCTGTAGTTTAGAAGTGAAGAATTGAACACAATTTGGCAGAGCTCCTTAACCTTGGGATACAGCTCTGCACAGGCTCCACTTGCCTGAAATGCCTCCTCTGTCAAGATAACTGGCTTTACATGCATGGTTACACTTCACACAGCCGAGGCACCGATCCCGTTACTTACCCTATATGCGTAACAGCATCCCTGTTTTCACATTCAGTTGTCCATATTGCTATTTTATCACCCTTAGTTCTAACATTAACAACAGCACCACACACATCATCACTGTAGTCATCAAATGACTCCCCAATAAGGCACAGCAGCTGTGGAAGAGAAAGCAGTTCAGAGTCAGAATCCTGTTCTGTACACAAGCATTCAGTGAACACAAGGACTGAGGAACACATTTTACTGCCTACAGCCATTTGCCATATAACAATCACTTTCTATTTATTGCGGTGTCTTCTTGAAGTTCCAAATGTTACAAGTGAACATACTCCAGTAGGACATCTTCCTCCTATTCTGATTTTTCCATTCCTCCTCCTCTGCCACCTGCTGCAAGTTCTGACACAGCTGATCCCTTCCCAATCCACAAGACAAGAATTAAAGCACTGTATTTTTCTTTCTACAGTACACTTAACACAGATGGACCAATCTGAAATTTTAAGTGTTTCCATCCATTATCTGGGAAGAACCTGTTAAAAGACTACTCACACAACATCAGCCACATAAGGTTTAACTTCAATGCTGAAGTCTGTCAATTCAGAGGTAAATCTGACCACAGCCAGATGAAAAGTGCAATTCCATGAAATGTTACTTCCCATCTACACAGGAAGCTTCAGCATTTCCATGAACTCTGAAGTGGGCATCAATGATCCCGAACAGTGTTTAATACAATGCACCAATGCAGGTGCACAAGTAACAGACGATTCTTCCTTCCAGCTTCTATCAATGAAGTTTGGAGGTGGCCAAGAATGTCAGCCTGAGCTGGAACATGACCCCATGCAAACTGTGAAGGTGGTATTTAAAATCTTCAGCTTGCAACTTGTAAAACAAGCAATCCAGATGTTCAAAACTAATGGTTTCTTGTGCTTGAGACAGGTTTGCCCAGACTATGCTGAATTAAAAAAAATATATCCTTCTGCACACTGAATCAGCAAAAGGCACTTGTTTACTTCACTTCCACAGTACATTAAATACACCTCTATTGTATGCATTTTCTGGTATCATTTATAACATTTGGAAGTTCAAAATGTTTGCAACTTTTCAAACAAAGCAGGTCTTCCAGTACCCATCAGACCCACAAAGGCTGGCTCACTCAAGGAAATACAAAAAGCGCAAAATGTGCTAATGACTAGATCAGGTATAACTAGACATGCTTTAAATGTTGCACAGACTCACTGAGTAATTCAAGCCATAAACGGTTAAGGTCAAACCACACACAAACATGCAAAATATTGACCAACTGCCTCAGTTCACATGCAAGCCAAGATGACTACCATGCTCAATAAACACTAGTCAGGTACATTTTTTCGTGAATGTTGCACAACAGGAAAAAAAAGTCTTCTGAAATGAAGTTTAGTTTACAGTTAAGATTATACTATAATAAAATTTGTTCCAAGGAGTTAGAAAGGCTTTGATTTCTATTGCAGAAAACTGGTTGCATATAATTACTGGAATTAGAAATGACAGGGCTGTTTTAGGGCACATATCAGTGTCACCTGGGTATTTAGGCTCTGTGCCATTGCTCACTGCCAAGCAAAAAGCAGAGCCCTCTAGCCCTCAGTTTACCCAGACTATCTCCATGTTTCCAAGCCATATGTCATGGCTATTAGCAGTCAGGACTCACACATGCAAGTAGGGCAAGTACAGGGCATGCAACAGGACATTAATTTGTTCAAGGGCAGTCACACTGCCCAGTACTGTAATGCTCTCTTCAAATCATAACTACAGTGACTACAGAGATCCTGAAAGTTCTGACATTTTGGACACCTCTGATTTGATTCTGAAGACCATTTCTCTCTTTCAAAGGTGTCCAATACTTCCTGCCTCTCACAAAAGCAAGGACAAAAGATGAGATCTTGCCAAGATTGCTGTGCATCGCCCTGTCTGCAATCCAACTCCCTAAATCCTAGATCACACTAGAACTGCTTTAGGCTGTTCTGAGTCAGTTCCTAGACAACATAGTTTTATCTTTTTCTGTAACACATTTACTGCAATCCACACTCTCTAGAAATGTATTTATCATTCAATTCTATTCCAAAGAGATAACAGCAATGGGAAAAAAAAGTATTTTTATGGTGCATATACAGGATAAATGTGCTATTATTGCCTATCCCAGCATTAAGATAAATACAGGAAGAAAACAATAAATCTGCAAGACCCCTGTTCAACAAAGCCAAAACCTGAAAACTATTCACTTTTTTAAAAAAGTATTTCTAAACGAAATTGTTTTATCAATTGAATCAGCAAGCTGCACTCAAGACATTGTATTATTTTCACAGCAGCTCAACAGCTGCTTTGTACATTACATGGGAAAAGCTTAATCTGTCCTGCAGAACTCTCCCTGTTGCTGCCTGTTACAAGGAAGTATTAAAAAACACCCACATGAAGGATCACTATTGAAAAAACTCATCTCAAACACAGCCTGTCAATAAAACCCTACAGGACACTCTGCTGCCAAGAAGTTAGAGTAGTGTAGCACACAGATATCAAGCCAGTTAAATGTATTTCCCCACAGAAACACAAGACTCCCCAGCTGCCACTGGTGCTTACTGTCTCTAGCCAGAAGCGATCAAGGTCACTTCGTCTCTGCTGCTTGTTTAGTGTAATTAGCCATCGGCCTCCTCGCTTGTTCTTTTCATCTTCCCACATGGGTTCAATCCCATCCTGCAAAGAAAGGCCAGAAGTTAAATCAGACTTCATCTCTATTTTTCCTAAAGAGCCACCACAAGGCCAGTGACAACTGAAACACTAAGTTAAGAAAGAAGTGTATAGTTTAAGATACATACCAGAATGTCCAGAAATACTGTCTCACACCAATACCAAACTACTAAAACAACAAGTGCACTTTCTAATGGATTTTTATTTCTACAGAAGCATCAGAGCCCAGGCAAAAGTCTTGGCTACATATTACATTAAAAAACCCTGAGGCAACAGGCAAAGACAACCACCTGCTTTGCCCTGCATGAAACCAGAATGTAGCTGCTAATTTTATCTAGAGTCCTTATTTTATGCCTTGCACTCAGTGCAAGATCAGCCAAGTGCTTCACTTCTGCATACAGATTATTTCACTGAGACCTTTGGCAGTCTCTCAATGGCTTCCTTCACACACAAGGTGAAAATAAGGGGGTTTTCATTGTTGGAGAGAAAAAAAAAATCAACATACCCTTTCAAAGCAATATCTGATTCACATTTTGCCAGTGGCCCTGCACTGAATTAAACAATTGTGCATGTGCTGACACAGCAAAGCAGCCAGCTGCTACTCCCATATCATCCAGATATGCTGCACTCCAGAAAGTCATTCAGAAAGTAAGTAATTGTCTAGACAGTAGAATTTTGTTAAGAACTGTCCATTAGAATTGCACGACAGAACTTGTGGCTGAAAACTAAGTGTTCAACATGCAGGATGAAGTGGTGTCATCTCACTTTAAATATAACACCCTCACTGGCAGCTGCAGAGCTTAAACTACTTCATCACCTTTAAGAGGACCTCTTAAGAGGTCACAACTGAAGGACAGCAGTAAGGGATTGCCCAGAAGCCTGACACATTTGCCAATTCTATACCTGTTCCATGAAGTTAATATTACTGCTTGATGCTAAGCAAGCACAGAACAGATACACACACTTAAAACACAAATTTAGGATTCAGGCAAAAAATACAAGCATTATCCTTAGATATCCCAATCTTTAAAGGGCCAACAGCTTCATTAAATTCTAGTAAGGTTTCTCAGTCACCTAGGACATCATTACCTTCCTAAACCCAAGGAGCATCACCTCTTCACTACATAAAGCTGCTGGCTCTACAAACAGTGCACACAGTCTGCTGAGGAGCCCCAGTCTGTGGCTGTGTTTTACGAGCAAAGGAGGAGCCAGGCACCTGCACTTCAGGGACTGTTTAGTTGCTGGAATCCAGAAAGGAAGCTGTATGACAGAAGCACTATCAAGAGCTTAGGGTTTAACTTGGAGCTCCAATTCAGATCTCCACCCCAGCGGAGGCATGATTTCATGTACACTTTCCCATAAGCATTTCCTATTCACCAGTTTGGACACTTCTTCAGCATGTTCTAAGTGTTCATGTTGGGCGCACTTTTCTATCTCATGCTTAAGTAATACAACATTTAACTGGCAGTATAAAAATTAACAGGAGCACTGTGCATCTGGCTAGTAGTACCCATAAGGAATACTGGGCAACACTGCTGCCTCCCACAGACATTTTAAACCATTTCATATCAAATGACAGAACTGGAAAACCTTTCATATTAGAAAAATTCACACTTAACTGTTCGCACAAGCATCTCAAATGTAGATTGAAGACTAATACAGTAATAGATTAAAATCTACTGAAACAGTAGATGTCTGTGATGTGTTAAAGCAAGTACTTGCAATTTCAGAAGGGACAGCCTGATTTACAGACAGGACATGTTTGGGACTTCCTCAAAAAAATGAACACCTTTATGATATTCCCAACTGTGTTCCTAAATGTCTTAAGTGACATATTTGGACAATGTCTTGCTTAGTCAGGAAACCATCCATAAACAGCCATAACTAAAGAAAAAAATGTTAGCAAGCCTACCTTAAAGAGCGAGTAGTCACAACCAGGCATTAAATTACTAGAGAGCTGGATATGGTTGTATAAACTATTGGAGGGAAAAAAGCAGGATTAGAAACTAAGCATTGCTTTAAGGTATAAAAGTCTTAAAGAATTTAAGACATATGACCAAACAAAACTCAAAAATTAAGGAGCAATAAAGTTATTTCAGAAGCAACCCTATTTCTTAAAGTATTTTTCAACAATATAAAAGCATCAGTTTTAAGATGTTCTAGGCTTATAGCAGCAGAATGAAATAGGAGCCCCACAACTGCTGATAAACTAATTTCCAATGCTTCTTTTAAATCTAGTTCTAAGGGTTAGAACTTAAGTTCCAATTTATTAGGAACATAACTCACTGAGCTTTCATGGCAACGGGTCCTGTGTCTATGTGTATTCTATACATTCATGGCATAAGGATAATTGTTTCTATTTCTAGGGCTACTCTCACTGCTGAGAGTGTTTTTTAGAGAAATGTTCAACCTTGCTATTTAGTACTCCAGGTATGAAGGCTGTACGCCTGATAATTCAAATTAAGGACTCAAAAGGCAAGAACAGACAACAAAGTATATATTCAGAATTAAATTTACAACTGTGCAATTCAGAAAAACAATCAAAGGAGTATATAGTATCTTCTCGTCAAGAAAGGAGTTTGTTAGTCAGACTTCAGAAATAGGGCTGCACATATTACAGCAAGCAACTTGCAGCCCAAGACAAATTAATATTCTGGCACAGTTCAGCACCAAAAAGAAAACTGATTACTGTGATGTTCTAACAATGAGAAATCATGCACAGGAATTTGTAACACCAGTCACAAATTTAACAGTTTGCCTCTTTTAAGTATATCTTAACACTGAAATTTTCTCCCCAGAACAACACCTATTTTCCAGTCCAACCACAAAGGAAGTGTAACTTAACAGCTGGTGGCTGGTTTTATATCTTCACTGCAGTCATCTAGATTAAGCACTTTTTAATTACCAAGACTATCTCAGTTAAGGATAAGTTTTTGAGCTTCTGTAACCAACTTTAGTAGTGAGCTTCAAACAACTCAGCTGCCCATCACTGTCAGCTGAGTGAAGCGCAGTTTGCAGTCATCCCCACACTGGGAATGAGAAAGCTGGTTACAAGTCCAGAATCCCATTCTCCTGTCATGACTGCACCAGTACAGTTACTGAAAAGGCTGAAGCATTTTTCCTCCTGCTGCTAAAGGCTCACTGATGGGTCCTATTATTACACTCTGGTCGCATCTCTCTCCCATGCTGATCACATCCAAAAAACGTATGCAACAAAACCAAGAATCCTACCACTCAATGCAGCATGAAACACTAAGATCAAATATATAATGGTTTATTTTACCCTCAATTTCACAGCACTTGCATTTTCTCGGTGTGTCAGCATTATGGCTGGCAAAATCTTGATTGAAGCAAGTGTTTGGAAAGTACAGGCCCACCTTCAAAGGCTCTTTATTGCTCTTGGAGCCATACAACTCTCATAGACCTTCAATTTATAATGACAGTCATTTCTTCCGTGACATCTAATGAATTTTTTTCAAGGATGCCATTAATCTGCATGAATCTCAAGTACTATGCTCCAGATTCAGGCACTCTTGAACATGTGACATGAGCCAGCGGTCAATTCAATCAAGGAGGAAAATGTGGGGCCATGGAAGTGGCAATCAGTTGGCCACCAGAATTTACAGGTTCATGTTACTATGACATAACTGCTGCACAAATTAAATGTTCTACATGTCTGTTATGTACGCATGAATACAAGTAGTGTTGCAGTATTACAGCAAGACAATGTACATTTAAAGGATGAAGAACTTCTCCATTCACATTTTCTTCAACAGACTTCATCTCCAATTTTGCAAATATTTCAGATTACACACAAGAATTTGCAGTTAATGGAGTACTTTATGAGTTTTTTGATTTGGACATAAGCTTTGCCAACAAATCCCAGAATAATTGTGCAGGTTGAAAAAATCTCTACTTACGCCCAAAAATCTTCAACAGTATCGAACTTTGAGATAAGACGAAGATTTGCTTGCCAAGTTTTGCTCTTGTCATTTTTAAAAAACCAGAGTGCCCATCTAAAGGAGAACAAAATAAAACCATCTAGAAATTAAAGTATATTAAAAAGCTAATTATTTCTATTGTGATACCAAAACTAATTGCAAACATATTATCAGCATGGAGGTCAGTTTTCATCAATAAGCTACATGATCAATTCTTTAGAGACCAACAATGTTTGTGCTTCCATTACAAGAATTGTGGCAGACTTCATCAATCCATTAGGTAAATATTTTAAATAGCTTTGGAATTCTTTTAAGACTCTAAACTTCAGATGTTTCTCCTTGTTGTCACAGCTAAACTGCAATCCCCTACCACAAACAACTGATTATGGTCTAAAACAACACCAGCTATTCAAACTGGGCTCCCTGGCCAGTGATTTCCTTGCAAAGGTTACATAAGCAAATTGTATCACTCCAAAGCTATGTATGACATGAAAGCTTCCCAAGCACTCACATACTAGGAAAGCATAAATTTTAAAAAGGAAGCTGCATTAAGCTTACTAATGGCAACCACCTCAAATTCCCACAATCTGATTGTTACAAGTTTTAAAATTAGCATATATCAAGACAAGACTAAATGAAAAAAGATCATCTCTGAGTACAAATATCAACACAAAATTGAACCTTTCACACAAAGATGCTCTTTCTGAATCTATAAAGCATCACAGCAGCAATTTAAAATGCTGGAAGAGGATACCTAATGAGGCATGTAACCGAACAGTTGGGGTTTTTTTCCACTCTGATCATTTCAGTAGTGTTGAAATTACTCAGCTTAGCACTAGACTAGATTTATCTTCTCTCAGCAGAGAGTTCTAAGTCACTAGGTGTCAATCTATTGTTTTGAGATCCTTCCTGACATTTCAAACCCAGTTCTAAAAGTTTACTCCATTCCAGTAACAGCTTCACTACCACTGGTAAAGAAGTGTTAGCACCAATTTAATCAAGGTGTTTAGAGAAAAGAGAAGGAAGATCAAAGCTGAAAGACAAGGAAAATGGGATACATGCAGCATAGCCCTACAGGGAAGCATGGTTTTCCACACTTGCTCAAAACATAGAAAAAGAGTACAGCATCCCTCGGTAAAAGGTACCTGCCAACAATAAGTACTGAGCATTCCACAGTAACTCTTCAGCTCACTTGGAGAAAATTACTTCCTGGCTGGTCTTTTTGAAGCTGTAAGAGGTCTCGTATTTTTCACTAACTTTGAAATATAATTTTAACTACAAGTTTTTACCACTGGCACCTTAATTTACTAAAGTACAAGGCAGAATACAAGGTTTTCCAGTTCTGCTGGGCAGCAGCTTCACTTCAGCATTAGCCTCTTAAAATATACCCAACAAAAGCAACAAAAGCTCTACTTGCCTCCAAATAAAAGCAAAGTCATGCTCTTTCCAAGTACCTGGCTGCATTTTAAAAACTTGCAACTACTTTCAGCTTCTGTAACTGCGCTATCTGAAAAGACTCTGAATATTAACATCTGGATCAGATTCTTCCTTACTTTGCAACCTAACTGCAAAAAAACCTGAGAACTCTCAAAATTCTGCTAGAGAATGTAAGGTCAACAGCAGCTGGAAAGCCACAGGCATTTTTCTGTCCCTGGAAAAACCAGAATCACATTCCTGTTCTATTTACCTGTTTTGTAGTGGATGTTTAATATACTGTTCAGGGCTGGCAACCTCCTGACTAGGTGCTGGCTCGGTTTTCTCCTCTTCTGCAGGTTGGGTGTTGGGAGTGGTTTCCTGTTTGAAAAAAGAAGTTATTAATACATTCCTTCTCTATTTTTATTGAAGTAATTTAGTTCTTTGAAGTAACTTTAGAAAGGGTGAAGCTAAGAGTTCCTATAACTTATCATGATTAGGGGCCCAAATGACATCATGGAAGCACAATTTGTATCCCTTTATTCTTCAACATCTGAAAAGGTCCTGCAATGAACACTAACTGCAGGAATTCACATTCTGCTGTTCAGTGATTTGCTTCCTCTGTAATTAGTTTCCAAAATGGTTTGCTATACATATTTGCCTAATTCTGAAATAGTTTTGAGTGCTATTTCAGAAATATACATTCCATGTTATCTAGAATACACCCACCTAAAATACATTCAGAGTAGTAATTTTAGAAGGAAAATTATTTTTATCAGTTTCTGACAGAGCATCATTTGAAACAGGTGTGCAGGCCCTGTTATTTAGAAAAAAAATCTATTAATACAAGTAGAAGATAAAACTACAATTCTCAGATCTAAAATCAGCTACTGCAAGCAGCTAGAAGCCGAGCCAGTGCATCATTATCTTTGTATTTGCAACATCACCATGAACCAAACAGTAGAATTTAAACACGCATCAGTTTCCAAATTTCCAAATGAAATAAATGTACTTACTGGCTTAGTATGTATTAGATTGATTTCAAGTGTTACTTTTTCAACTTTCTAGAGAGAGCTCTAGAAACCTTAAATATACTTTAACACAAAGTAGTAAATTACATTCTCTTTGCATGCAAACCCCCTCAGGCTTGTCATTCAGTTCAAGAAGTCACTGTGTCAGGTTTGAAATTCTAATGCCTTTCCTTCTAACCAGTGAATACAAAGCTTTATTGTGAGACCAAGTGCCAGTTACCACCATCTCTCCCTGATCTGCACTCCACACTAATATATTACAGAAACATGGAATAAGGACCGTAGCTCCTTCCCTACAGCCAACACAAAAATGCCCAACAGCCGACCCCATGAAAGAAAAAGCACTTCAGTAATATAAATAAAAACTAACTACAGCAGACCCAAAGACTCCAGATATTTCCAAATGTGGTAATATAAGAGTAGTATTTAAATTTTGTGGTTTTAAGAGAACAAATTAACATAGGGCGAATTAAGTAATTTAATTAAAGGAACAGTTTACTCCAGGCTTTCACATACACTTAGCACACCAAAGCTGTTGAAAAGTGGAATGGATTTGAAGTGATAACACTGTTCAATCTTCACAGATACAAGTAGCAAACTCTTCTGATAACACCTAAAGATCCATCTTAACAGGGCTTTTCTTTTCATTATCAAGATATTTGCATTATTAAGCATGATACTATGTTTTACATCAGATGAGTTACTCCTTTATGGTTGAAAATAACCAAGTATGCTTTAATTTAACAGCCCACCTAGAAAAACACCTCATGACATTTCAGAACACTCACACGCACCCACAGTCACAGTGAAGAGACCAAGATTTAACAGGAGCACTTGGCCAGTACTTTGTTTTACACAGTACAATAGCACTATTCCTTTCCTCTTAATAAAATTAAATGCTTTCTGAGGATTCCTCAAAGGGATCATCACTGTTCAACACTGTGCTTCTGTGGGTTTGTTAATCTGTCACATCTCATCCAGTGTAATACTATAAAAAGCTAAGCAGACCTTCAAAAAAACTTAGTAAGTTCTTCAAATTCTATTTAGAATAAAATTTCTAGTCTTACCCTCACTTATTTTTGGTATTATTCATCTTTAATCACAGAAAAACATCCTACTGAACAATTCAAGACAGACAGTGCACAAAAGCTGTAGAATTCACCAAGGAAGCACTTTAATATTTCTTCCTTCATGTTATCATCTATATTATACTGCAAAGAAACAAGTATAGACAACTAAAATTTAAGTGTGGCCCCTTCAGGGGCTTCTAATTAGAAAATTCCAAAAAGTCACATGTGCAATACAATAACCCTACAAGAAATCTCTTGCTGATATTCTGGAATAGCACTAAGTTTTGTGATAAAGCTTGCTTTCAGTCACAATACTCTGCAGTTGTGACATCTAATATCCACAACTGATTTACAAATTCTATTACAATAGAAATTTTAACATCAAACAGACTCACTCTTGCTGAATGCAGAGTATCTTTCAAAAACAATTCCAGTTGAGAATCTCATGTTTGCTCAGCAATTAGCTTTCAACATACAAAGAGCTAATCCTACAGTCTCCCCGGTCACTCTTCCAGAAGTATCACAACTATATAAAATGGAAGAATCAATACAAAGCCACTGAGCACATGCAGGGCTAAACTGTTTCATAACTTCTAACAAAAGACAACACTGGAAAGGATTAAGGTAGCACATCCAGACAAAAAGAAAAATGCAATGAGCCCCAACCTCCCTAGTGCACTGATGGTCACCCTTCACACAACTACATGAAATTCTATTATTGGACAAACAGAAGACACCTGACTCAGCACAAGCATTTTACTTAAGCCACCCCAATATCAAGTCCCTTTAGATATTCTGAAAGTTACGTGGCATTCATGAAACTCAGACTAACCATTATTTCAAGCTTCTGTCCAAAATAGAACATGACAGCTCAGCTAACTACGACCTTGACCCAGGACTGTGCCACTCCCCTCAAAAACTATGCCACCAGAACAGATTTTTTTTTCACCACCAGGCTGTCCCATCTTGGATAGCTACAGGTCTACACACCATGTGTAAAGTTGGAAGCAGATCTTATTATTAGAAAAGTTTTAAGGCTGGTCTCAGACAGAAGCCTGAAGCAGCTTATTTTCACTTGCCTCTATTTCCCACAGCCATCAAGGAAAACAGAAAGAGAACCATTTTAATTACTGGCCGGTTAATCATTATCAGCTGCTATTTCCTTTCATCTTACCTTTATCTCACTATTCTGATGACCAAAATGAAATGTTTGTATACCAAAGCACTTTTCATTATTAGTCAAATAGAAACTATGTAAGTTTGCTAATTGGTATTTAAAGTCCATTTAAAGTCCTGGTATCCAAGAAGTTCCATAGAATTCTATTCTATAAATACCACATGAATTAATGTTAGTGTCCACACTTTAGCAATTCAGAGCTTGAAGCCCGCAGTTGCAATATTATTAACCGAAGTCAGACTGACTCCACCAGTAGTTTCTGGACTACCTTATTTTAAATTCTTCATAATACTTGACTATTGCTCATAACTAATGTCTTCTTTCACCTAAAATTGACTTTACATTAAGTAACCACTGAGTTTGCTGCTTGTAAAATATAAGTAATAAAACAGTAGTATTACCAGATAAACTGGAAAGTTTCACATGGCCAATCCCACTTCTCATACACAAGACAGCACATAATTAAGTGACATCTATTCACTACCCACATGGTTTTTGATGTAGGAATCAACTTGCAGAAGTCCATGAAACATTTGCCTACTCAGCATTTAATGACTCTATATCTGCAATTACTTGGATTCTGACACTTGCAGATTTAATTGCTGTTATTTACTCTTTCTCCACAGCACATAATGACCAACATATCAAAGGTGTGCATGTCACCAGAACAGGAAACAAAGAGCATTTACAGTAAAAACTGCTTCATCAGGTTTGCCTATTGACAAGAACAAGCAGTTTGACTGGGTTTTACCAAGGGTTTTCAGATGCTGCCCAGACCACATTCATGTCATCAGTTGTCTACAGAAGTTGTTCAGCAAGTCCAGTTGGAGTGCAACAATTACTGCCCAAAAGGACATAACCTAGCACTATTATGCACTCTTGGTGGAGGCTAAGAGAATTAATTAGTGGAAGAGGCTTTCCAACTCTTCTTGCATTGAACCAAAGTAAGTTACATTCCAGAGTTTTCAACTTTTTGTTTAGGGTTTCCAACAGAATAAAACTGCCTGTCCCAGTTACTTGATGTCCTGGGAAAAACAATTTCTCCTATCTGTTGGTCCTTACACTTCTTGCGGGGTAAGTGCTACTACACTACAGCTGGGATAATTCCTAAGGCACAAAAATCAAGAGCTTTTTATTTCAAAACATTCTGGACAAAACTAAAAAAATATTAAAGCTCACTCACAAGCAAGGATTGTATCATGTAAGAAAACAAACCAAGTGATGATTTGACACACAACTCTGAGGAATGAATGTACAGTGGTAAAAATCATATGTAGTGCATGTAATAGCAACTGTAAGAGAGGTACTAACAGCCACATCTTACCAATTTAACAGCGTGAAGTAGATTTCCAGACACCTGGACAGAGAAAATATTTCTACTTGTGACACAGCAAGGCCTAATAGAAAGCAACTAGCCTAACTGCATTCAGTGTTACTTAGAACGCTACAGATTTCAGAAAGGCAACCACTATTGGAACACAAGCATGGAACCTGATTTTAACTGCATTACAACCCCTCAAATTACAACAGAAATGCAACACATGTACAGGAGGACAGGAACAAAAGTCTAAGTAAAAAAAGTCACACACTTCCTCCACGGTCAAAGGTTTTCTAGGAAATATCATCTCAGATTTAAAAGCAACAAAGACTATTTATAGCCCTCTTGACTTCTGAAAAATGGGTTATATACACTTAAAAATACCCATCAGATTTTCACCATTTAACTCATTTAATGCTTCTAACTAGCATTAACAAATAGCTTACAAGGAATATCAAATTACTTCAGTATCTTTGTGCTTTTTGTAGCTGCCTAAGCAAGCTGCCCTTGTGCCAACACCTCTCACCTCAGTCTGCACTCTGCTGCTGCCTCTGCTACCAGAACACAAAATCTACCCATGGGATGAGTTTCCACATCTAACATTCTGTCAGTTCTAAAGCACTCAGACAAGAAAACTCCATGTAACTGCTGGGAAGAACAGTTCAGATGATTCAAAGAACAAAAAGCCTCCAGTCTCCCCAAATACTTTTACACAAAAGACCTGCACATTTTGCAAGTATACCAAGCTTCTGCTTCAACGAAGCATAAAATTTTGTATCAGCTGAAAACTTAAGACACATTCAATCTTCAGAAGAGAATTTTATGTAGAATGTATGAATGGTCAAGAGATCAGTCTTTAAAGAAAAAGTACTGGATGTACTTCTGGTGTGCCCAGTGATTGCAAAGGATGTCATACATAAAGTTATTTGATGAGCAGCGGAGCACAAGAAAAACAGACCTCTATAAAAGATCACTCAAACAACTGCTCTGAACAGTTGGGAGGAAAAAAAAAGACTTTTAAACAGTTAAAACTTTTCTGCCTTGCATCCACTATACAGAATCAAGGACAACTGGCACTTTCTGGCAGCTAACAACACACTTGTGTTCTACAGCCCACTTATATCTATACATGACACACTTATACCTTCCTGACCTGAATGTCTTATAGAAGAACAGGTTTGAAACTCTAAGAAATGAGGAGTACTGCAAGCTAATAAACAGCTTCTAAACTCAAGTTTAACCTTGAGTACAGATTATTTCAAAAGTGAAAGACAATTTAGCTGAGGAAAAAGTCACAATAATTCATGTTTAAAGTCTGCTTTTCTCTTTCATGATGCAGGCACTCTACCAACATCCTTTATTTAATTCTCCCCTCTATCTCCTCAAAATTCAAACTAATCTTTACAAAGCTGCCAAAAGGGGCACATTTTCTCTTCAAAATGTTTCCCATGTACCTCCACACCTGCAGGTAGTATCAGTAAATGAAACACAGCTTGATTTCACATGCCATTTTAATGCATTTCTTGGAAATAAGTTTGGTATTTTATATGCCACATGAAATGTAATTATTCAAAAATGCTTTCAAGAAAGCGTTTCTCTCAAAAAATTTACAAGATGTCCAACATACTCCTCTAGAGGAAGCTCCATACTCAGAAATGTGATTTACAATTCAAAAGCTTATGATAGATATTCTCAATTATTAAACAGCATGAAAGATACACCTCTCTCCTGTATCATTTCAGAAAAATGCAATGAGCAAGCAATTGTTCACAACACTGCAGTTCAGTGCTGTACTGACTTCAAACAGAGCAGGTCACTGACTATAACAGCAGAAATACCCAGCAACAAGACCAAGTCTAAAGTTGAATTAAACTTGCATTCTAACTGTCTGCAAATAATACAAAACAAATACCTTTCAGCCTACCTTGAATTTTAGGAGCTATTATGAGCTTTCCAGAATTTTTAAGACCTGATGTTTGTAACCCTTTGAGATAATGCTTTCATTTAAATAAAGTTTTGATTCCCACCTATGTACAATTACCTTCTTAAACAAGCACTATTCAAATTAGATAACTGAAGTGTCCCTGTTGTATCCTAAAAAAACAGAGTTAAATCTACAAGAACTGCATTTATAACAATAACTGCCGTTAAGCAAAAATATAAAAAACATTATACCATTTCCAATTTGCACAGATTTATATACCCCTAGAAGTTATAGGCTTTGTGCAGCTACATTTTAAAGTCATCCTTTGGTAAATTACTATTTACTAAAGCATTACTACTGGTTTTGTTGTTGATCTTGTGGACTTCTGCATGGTGTTATCCAATCACATTTAATCCTCAATGGTTGCATGAGCACTCTTAACAGGTGACACTTCTGCATAGTCTCAAATATTAATCTAGAATATTTGTAAGAGAAAAACTTAGATACAAGAAAAACTGAGAGTTTGAACCTGCCAGTGTTGCAGAGGCTTAAGCCTTCCCTACAGTGGAGAAGTAAACCACAGTGCAATTGGTCTATATTTACTTAGAATAATCTTGCTTTTCTCAGCAACTTCTATGGAACTCTCTACAGAACTCTGAACTCAAGTTTTCATATTTGTGAACAGTCTGAAACATTCAAGCCTCTTAACAAGACTTGAAATGTATGCTACTGTCAAAACCATGATACTACTAGAAACACCACTAATTTTAGTAGAAACCTGCATTAAAAAAACCAAAACCAACCCATTCTCAGCTGTATTTTCATTTCCTAAGACACATCCTCTCACCAGGAAAGCATTATAGATGACATCTCTAGAAACCCAGGTCAAGATTTGGCAGGTGAGCAACAGAAAGGCCTCCCTGTGATCAAGAGGTAATCCCTAACCACACATGCAATTAAATTGTTCAACTGCAAAGCACGCAGCATTTCTGCAACGCCGTGCACCTCTGACCTCAGCCACTACACAAGGCTAAACTTCAGGCTTAGGTAGGAGAAGTGAGCCACCTACAAGGACAATAAACAAAGACTTTCTTAATTATTTCAATTTGAAAGTAAGCAAGTAGAGGTGGTAGCTGACTCCTGAATGCAAATATACTGCAGCTACAGCACAACATTCAACAACCGCATTCATTACTCAAACTGTTGAGAGTGTTGCCCCATCTTCCACCTTCACTGGCTCAACACAACTGCTCCTGGTGAACTGGATTTGGGAAACCAATCTTGCTGGGGCACAGCATAGCAAAAATAATTGTTTACTTTCAGCTACTTTAGGTCTGGATCTACCTCCATGTGCAGCTTAACACCGATGAACAATGGAGAAAATGGTGCAACGATAGTTTTTGTGCCATCAGCCCAGCTAAGAAAGCCACAAGGCCTAGGCCTTTAGAGCAACTTGAATTTCTAGTGGCTATATTACATATTATTTGTCACAATTTCTACTAAGCTCCACAGCACCAGCAGGAAGCCCTCATCTTCAGATATGTGGGCAACAACTCAAAGACTGGCTTTTGGATGTAAAAACAAGTGTTTAACACTGTAGCTGAGAAACACGGGAAGGGTGCTGCTAGTTGTCTGTCTCACACAGAATTGCTGCTAAGCAATTTATAAACGCCGACTCACTTCAATCTCTTCCCCATAGGTAAAATATGGGGCTTGATTCATAGAAAAAAAAAACCATTAAGAGAAAAACCAGTGTCCCTTACACAAAAGGGCATGTAGTCTTTACTTAAACCCACTGATTTTCAAACTTTTTTCACTTTGTCTAAATGTTACAAAGCCTCCCCAAACAGCACTCGGGCTATTTATTCACAGCTGGTAAGTACAGCAGCAAGAAACCAGCCCTCAACCATGTTTTCCTGAAACCCTAACAGAGTCTTCTGCTGTCCTCTCCTCATGATACACAATCATGTGGGATTAGAATAACAACTGTACTTGGATCACTTCCAGCTGCTCCAGCTTATTATGGAAGTGCGGGCTGGGGCTACGTTTGTAAGACCGAGCATAATACCATGAACATAACTTATCACCTGGAAAAAAAAAAAAGTACTTAATTATCACGAAGGGTTTAAAAAAAAAAACCCACCCTCGAATAAAAGATAACACAACCTGAAAAAGACTTGGATTGTCGAGTCTCACCAAGCACGCTGCGGTCGCGGCTGCCCCAGCAGCGCACCCGTGACTTACCGAGCCCGCGCTCCCTCACCGCGGTGCCTCTCCCCAGGGCCTCCCGGGCGCTGCTTGCCGGAACGCGGCCCTTCCCCGCCGCCGCCGGAGGAGCCGCCCCTCGCTGCCCGGCTCGCCGCGGCGGCGGGAACCAACATGGCCACCCCCACCNGGTGGTCACGTGCGCCCGGCGGCCGTTTGGGGCGCGCTGCCAGCCGGGAGATGTAGTCACTGAGCGCGGGGGCCGCCGGGAACCCCGCCCACTGCCGCCCGGGCAGGAAGAGGCGGGCGGGCAGAGGGGCGCCCTCTGGCGGCCGCTGCGGGAGCGGCGCTGCTGGGCCGCGCTGAGCGCACGGAGCGGTCCCGGGCTCCAGAGACTCTTGTGCCCCGAACACAGCGCTGTGAAGCCCCTTGTCCTCCGAACACAGCGCTCTGTGTCCCACTGTGCCCGGAACAGAATCAGAGAATCATCTGGGTTGGAAAAGACCTTTAAGAACATTGAGTCCAACTGTTAACCCAGCACTTCCAAGCCCAGCTCCAAACCATGTCCATAGGCGTCACATCCACGCATTTTTCTGAAAACGTCCAGAAATGCTGATTCCACCATTCCCCTCTTAAATCAGGTAAATCCAGCCATGGGATTCATTTTAGTGTTACGATTTGCTTAGTACTTAACAAAGACAAAGAGTGCAATAAAGAAACATACAACAAAAATATTTTTTAGTTCTTCACCTTCTGTAATACTGCTTGATAAAACAAATACTGTAACAGTTTTCAAAGTAAAAGAACTGGGGCATATCTTTATGCCAGTGCCAAAACAAAAATTGGAAAATATTTTCCCCTAAACTGTATAATTTTAAATCACATTATGATGGCAAAATAAGAACATAATCTCTGAAATTTGTACATTCAGAAAGTACATCAACACATGAGCAATTCTTTTTTTTTTTGGTCCAGTGACATACTGTTCATTTTACCTATTTCATAAAATTTAGTTTCTGGTAATTCTTTATAGATGGTTTGATGCAAATAGAGTAATTAATAAATCTTCCTATTAATTTGCCTAATATGCTGCCATATGGATCTTATATTCTACTTTACTTGTTTGGCAACCACGCACATTCATTGATTGCCTGTTTTAATCCTGCCTTTAAGTCTCTTAATGTAAATAAAGATAATCCACCCAGAATCTTCTTCCTCCCTGATTATTTTTTCTTCATCTTCTGCATTTAACTTCGTATTTTTACTCTCAATGAACCAAGTGTACAGGGCTACATTTTACAGCTTTGAACGTCATTTTGCTGAGAAGAACTGTAAGTGAGTGTTAACCACCAAATTGTACTGAATGTCATAGAGCATTTGGCTATTTCATTTTTCATATGCAAGGCAGGCAGAACAGCATGAAGTCCTCTTGCTTATTAACAGTGTTTAATTAGATAGATGAATACAGCACAGCTGAGTTCAGAACATGGCCTGCCTCATTGCCACACAAACAGGAAGCAAGCACGTATTGTGGTTTGGGATATGTTTTTCTTTGATTTGTTGACTTTTGGAGGCACAAAACCTCTAGAGATGACATCAGAAGTTATCCAACAACTTTACAGTAGCAATGAGAGTATTATGAGCTACTGTAATCTTTTCAAATCGCTAACACAGATAATAGACAAGGTGCTCAGAAGTGATGTGACTGCCTTGCCAGTGATATGATCTTCAAACTAAAAGGAAATTTGAGATAGAAGGCAAAGAGATATCATAGATAACAGCCAGAAAATCCCACCTTTTGAAGTTATAGTGGAGAAAAGAAGGGGCTGAAATAAAGAAATGCTGAGTATCTTGTCTTCAGTAATCCTCGCATGCTTCAGGGATTTATCAGTTTCAGTGAATTTAGGTAGTTGCTGGGAATATCTTCATTCTGCAAAGTGTGGCATCCAAGTCAGAGGTGTGCAGGTGTAAGCTCTAATTGATCTGCACGCCTGTATCTCACTGATTTGAGTGAAATAACACTTTTGGAATCACCATGCTGTATGTGATTAAAAATCTGATCATCCTAGTTTGGTTTTGAAACCTGAAATAAGAAGTTTTAATGTCACACAGTACTGTCCATGGTATCTAAAGTGGAAATAAAACACTGCTTGTATTTTACCACTATTAAGTCTATTTTTTATGGCCCTGACTCTGATGACAGAAACTAAGTGAAATCCCTGTGGTTATCAGTAACATTCCTGTTGAATTCATTGGGCCAGAACTTCACTCCATGACTTCTACTCTGTTTCCATAGTAAAGAATAAAATTTTTCATCATCTCAAGACATATTCATGGCTTCTTTCAAGTATTACCAGCAGTGGAGTTTCTCTCTTCAAAGCTTGCAACTTATTGGTTAAATAGGAATGTTTTTATAAAAACACCATTTTGTTTACAAAGATGCAGCTTGTTCCCCCGTGATCTTGTCCCATGATACAACAGCCACTTTCATATGCATACATTGGAAAATGCTAAAATTCTTGGATACCAGAAGAGTGTTCTTGAATGCAGAGAGAACCATTCTTATATCACAGTGGAAATTTGATGCCCTATATTAATACAGATTCTGCAGGAGGCAGTGCAGCTTGAACAATCAAAACAAAAGAAAACAAAACAAAAAAATGTGCAGGATCTTCCTTTTCACGACAGCTAAAACTTGCTTGGGATTAGCTTTGAGCAAGGCTGCTCCAGCCTGGATTGTGGCTGGAGTGGGCCTTTCAGCAGTTTAGTTTGCATCTGCACCAATGGAGGGGAAAAGAGTGATACAGGCGCTTAAAATATATTAGAACCTCTTTTGGCTTAGAGAATTGGACAGAACTTGAAATCCCACATAATTTTTTCTTAAAGAGGAAAAATGGAGACAGGTATTTCTTTAATGCAACTCTGTTCATTCACAAAGGATGTTTACAAAGATTTTTCTTTTCCTTCCTATGCTCTTAGTGAGACTATTTTGCTTTGAACACAGGTTTGTCTTTTCCTCTGAGTAATGTTTCCTACAGGGCTGTTTTCCATTCATTTTTTAAGATCATGCTTTTGTGGCCATCTTCGAGGCATTTGTGATGGGTTTGCAATTTCTCCTTTTTGCATGCACATGCAGACACACACAACCTATGTAACTGTTGCATTTGGTATGAGAATCTCCGTAAATGCCTGTACCATCTGGCCAAGCCACAACAGTGCACATTTGCATGAGATCTGGCTCCTGGGTGGCATTTTTGCATTGTTTCAGCTAAGGCCAGACAAAGAGGCATTTAATTGCGTCTTCAATGAGCCTGAACGGGAGACAGCTACGATATCCAAGAGCTTCCCTGGGAAAGGGGGACTGCCCAGCCCCCACTGCTGCAGTGTCGAGAAGCAAAGTGAGGAAGGGGGACCCGAGCTAAGGTGCTCCCTTAATTAAGTAATGTCAAATTCAGTGGCCATTTTCTCCCTGAGCTGCAGCTGCCTCAGCCGCCAGCTGCTCTCGCTTTTCCGTGGCTGCTCTCTGACCCGTGAGACATCTCTGACCTCCTCTTTTGCCCTGTGTGCTACCCCAGCCTTGCATCACTTTGGAGAGGCTGGGAGGACAGCAGTGGACATAAATCAAGCATCATGAATGGGCTATAAAATTCGTGGCTCACGCGCCTCAGTGTGCGTTGGTCTGTAACACAGGGGGACAGGCAGCCAGAGAGGGGCATGAAAAGCCTGACAGAGAAAAAAGACCTCTGCTCAGGGAAGGTCATAGCAAAGGTCACTGAACTTCCCTGGTGAGAATGAGCATGCCACCAGATAATGGGAAATGGCAGTGGATGGTCTACAGGAGGTGGGAGTCGGTTTATTTTGTAAATCAGAACATCAAGGCCAAATTGGAAAACAAAAGCATTGAGATACCTACCACAGAAACCACATAATTTTTATTATGGGGATGGTGATGTAGGGCTGTTTAAAAACCATTTCAACAGCAAATCCCAGGCCAAATGTTTCAGGGTTTGTTATTCTAGGCTGATCAGCCATTGCAGTCTGTGTTCTTTCCAAAGTCTGTGGAGGACAAGCACACAAGTTTGCGAATTCCTCAATTAGGGGACTTGCTGTTCTTTAAATTACACATATATTTAAATTGTTTAATTAATACATGCATCCTTGGTTTCTCATTTCATCCTTGGTTTTTTTTCTTGGAAGCAGGGAAACAGCATGCCTTTAATTAGCACTTCAGAAATACAGCAAATAAATGAAACCAAATAGCAGAAGGAATCCTGTCTACTAGCTAGAGCAGGAGTCCTCTTTTTTCCTTACATGCCTCCTTGTCGACCACTACAAAATGAGCACAAGCATATACTGACATTGTCCCAGTAAGGATGAAAGACAAAAAAAGGAATAAATTGTGAATTTATACTCATATGTGTATTTAAATGTAAATTGGGTGCTCATAAAATTTAGTAAAGTATGCTAAATTATTAATAACGATTGTACCAAAATCTCATCAAGAAGCAGCTGAGGACATTTGAGCAGGAGACACTGAACTAGATCAACCAGTATGCTTCAGGTTTTTTTATACCATGTCAGTGACAACAGGTACTTGCAAACCCTGCTTAACAAGGTAAACGATGTCTGCAACTCCTTAGGGTTCTTTAAATGGAACAAAGAGGCAACTTAAGTGCATGAAGGTGCCTGTCCTGCTTTGCTTGGTAGCTTCAAAGTTGGTGACTTTGAAAAGCAGCAACTGATTTTTCACAGTACAAAACCTGCTAGCAACATGGGTCATTTAGGAGTGATTCTGCCCGTTCAGTAACATTTTGCTTTAAGAAGGTTAAAATAAGCACTTAATGATGTGTCCTTTAAAGATATTTCATGATGTTGGTTGGCAGTTGGTTGCCTGACTTCAGAATTTGGACATAAACACTGTCACAGCATGAGCTGCATGAATCAGAACACAGCTATTTTCACTTGTCTGAGAAAATAATGATTATAATTTTTGTGTTTTGCAGGCATCCTAGAAACATTCCTAATTCGCTCCGACAGTGAATTCACACTTTCTATGAATGGTAGGCTGATACAAGTGTTATCAGTACTGGAGAAATGAAGGTGAGAACCGCCAGAAACTCAGGTGTCCACCTGCAACTACACTTCAGTAATAGCATGGCATCCAATTCCTTTGGTTAATTGCCTGTGCTAAGTGAAAGTGATAATCACACAGCAAACCTGCATCATACAATTTGTTATCTGCCACCTTTGCCCTATAGTCAGCTGGGCTACTAAGCCACTTTTTGCCAATTAATGCTATCATAAGGCATAAAGTATATTTATATGAATACACTTATTCTGAAAAAATAGGATGTGTGCTTTTCTGTTCTGGAAAAGCAGAAATTTTCACCTAACCTCTAAGCCTAGGAGAGAATGAATTTTTAAATTATTATTATTCTTTATTAAAGGTGGGGACAAAAGACTGTGGGGAATAAGACAATTGCAGAAATCACACTTTCTGGGGAGTCATCTGGATGCCAGGAAATCAGGAGAATATTTTGTGTACTAAGATCAGAATAAGAATTGGTGTAGTTTAATTGAAGTTAATGGCACTGAAGTAGAAAGCAGACAGAATCTCATCCCGCAAAGTTTTAACTGGAATCATAGTTTGCACTTGCCAGCAGTGGGAAGACAGCTGAAATTTAAACAAGGAGTGGGATCCCAGCACTAATGGCTGGATCTTGCACATACATGCTCTGAAGTGTTTTGTAGCTAATTTCCCACTCAATAGGCATCTCCCCCTGCTCTTTTTGAAAGCAACTGCTTATTGACATGAATCAGTAAAAAGCATATTGCAGTGATATCAATTTAGAGATGTTTTGGTACATAGGAGGGTGATCATTTCTCTGTGATACTGTTGAGGCTCAAATCCTGTGTTCAGTTTTGGGCCCTTCAGTACAAGAAAGACACTGAAGTGCTGGAGCGTGACCGGAGAAGGGCGATGGAGCTGGGGAAGGCTCTGGAGCACAAATCTGATGGGGAGCAGTTGAGGGAGCTGGGGGTGTTTAGCCTGGAGAAAAGGATGCTCAGGGAGGATCTTATTGTTCTCTACAACTGCCTGAAAGGAGGCTGTAGCCAGTTGGGGGTTGGTCTCTTCTCCCAGGTAACAAGTGACATGATGAGAGGAAATAGCCTCAGGTTGTGCCAGCAGAGGTTTAGATTGGGTATCAGAAAAACTTTTTCCATTGAAAGGGTTGTAAAGCATTAGAACAGGCTACCCAGGGAGGTGGTAGAGTCACCATCCCTGTAAGTGTTCAAAAAACATGGATATGGTACTCGAGGATGTGGTTTGGTGGTGAACATGCTGGTGGTGCAATGTTGACAGTTGGACTTGCTGATCTTAAAGGTTTTTTCCAACCTTAACTCTATGATTCTATATTGACACTAGGTGTGACAGAACCCGGAGAACATAAGCAGAGTCATCTTTACAGGCACAGGTAGTATCTTTTTTCACTCTCTAACCTATGCAAATAGGAGAAATATAATATGTGCATTAATTAACATTTATTTTTATGACAGATCATTGGTTTCTAATGTTTCTCTTTCCAGGAAGACAATCAGCATCCTTCATGTGACAATGCCACCTTGACTCTGCAGCCTATTTTTCTAAATTTAGTTACTGCCTTACTGAATATTGAATTTGTGATGGTTTTACCTGGGCTAAAAATAGACCGAAAGAATTGTTATAAACCACACAGACAGACCTACATACCACAGCCCACACTCCATAATAAAGAAGATGTGCTTGAAACATTTCTTGTGTAGCCTAGCAGATGAGAACTTCGGGAAGTACTTCACGGAATCATTAGGATTGGAGGGGACCTCTGGAGACCATCCAGGCCAAACTCCTTGCCAAGGCAGTCACCCACAGCAGGTGACACGGGAATGCGTCCAGGTGGGTTTGGAATGTCTTCAGAGGGAGAATCCATGACTTCCCTGGGCAGCTGTTCCAGTGGTCTGCCACCCTGTGTGTAAGGGTACTTTTCTCAGTGTAAAGAATTTCTTCCGCGTGCCCGGCTCTACCTCTCCGCCCGCCCGCTCCCGGCCGGCCTGGGGCAGCAGCGCCCGGCCAGGGGCCCCGCACAGAGTTCCCCCTCGGTTCCTCTGTTCTTGGAGCCGAGGGAGCCGGGCTGGCGGCCCCGGGCGGGGCGGGAGCCCTATTTCTCCTCGTGGCCGCGGGTGATNGCCTGTTCTGTGGGCTAAATACCCTCTTTACTGTGAGGGTGGCGAGGCGCTGGCACACATCGGGAAGCTGTGGACGGCCCACGGCCGGGAGCGTTCAAGGCCGCCTTGGATGGGGCTGTCAGTCCCCGGAGCCTCCTCTCCTCCCCTCCCCGTCCGTCCCTCCCTCCCTCCGCCCTNGATGCGGGACCTCAGCGGCACCAGAGCCATGCCGGAGCGGTCGTGAGAGAGTGCTCGGATGGGCCTTTCCCTGAAGGTGCAAGTGGCCCGCGTGCTGCCCTTGAAAATAAAGGCTTAGTGGGACAAAGTGAGGACGTGCTCATCAAATTCCAGCGGGTGCGTTTCTCTGCCGGCGTCAGCTCTGGAGTTGCTCGGCTTTGATAGACACCGGGAGACTTGTTGCTCTGAAAACAGATTTTCTTTAAGTTATGAGTTTCTGTGAAAATTATTTGATAGTCTTCCTTCTTTCATTATTCCCTTTTCTTTCCTAACTTTTTTCCCCCCAGTATGTGTTTTGATGTTCTGGTCTGATGGTGCCGAACAGGAAGGTTCAGGTTAGGCCACATGTCATAGAGCAGTGAGCTCCCAGGTATAAACGAGAGAATGGAACGTGTTCTGTAGGCCACAGTGGAAACAGAGTGTGGTCCTTCAATGGAAAGAGGTGTCTGGTGACTGTTGAGTGGTTTTCTTGTTGTGGGGTTTTTTTTTATTGTGTTTGGGTTTTCTTATTAACTTTAAAGTGTGTGGTAAAATACATGACCCAATCCTTTGCACTTTTTGTATGTGTCATTTTTGTCAAAATCAGTGAGGAATTATGTGTTTAGTACAGAGATTAACACTGACTTTCCTTGTCACAATTATTGTCATTGTACTTCTGTAGATAAGCATAAGGAAGTAATTCAGTCACATCAGCTAGATTAACTTACTAATTGGGAAGAATTTTTTACTGAGTCAGGATGTAAGCTGATAGTTATGGTTTGCATAGAACTAGGGGAAGATTTCCGACATGCTTGTGACACACCCACTGCACATTTTCTCGTACTTTCCCCTGAAGTCTCTGTGCCCTATGCTGGGATGCCAGATTATTGCAACTCAGAATTGTTCTGACAATTCTGTATCTCTAGTTCCCACGTGGTGTTTGTGGTTAACTTCTAGGATTTGCTCTGTGCTTTGCTGCATGTTTTGACATGTCTGATATAAAACTCATCATAAATGCATCGTTGGTTATATACAAATATTAGCTGGTGATGACAAAACCATTTGTTAGGAGATCAAACAGGCCAATGTGAAGAGCTCTAGTTACATCTTCACGTCCCTCCTTCCATATAGGATGCAGAGATTCTTGTTTTCTATATACCAAGTTTAATTCTTTTGAAGTACCTGCTGCTGTTGTTAGGTAAAAGGGGAATTACTGGAAATACTTCCTGGCTTGTTAAAATAGGCTGCTGGATAACTGACTACATGTCCTGCCTAGAAAATGAAATAGTGAACTGGGAATCCCAGTCATCTCATTTCTGAGTGACCTGGGGCATGTTTTGTGGAGGTGACATGTTACAGAGAAGGACATTAGTGACAGCCTGTTTTAAAGATGTGCAAGAAATGTCACCCACTGAGAGAAGAGTCCCCATGTTCAGCCTGTGGCAAGGACCATTATCCCCCCCTGCCTTTGGACTTTGTGTGGGGCCCAGCATGGAACTATCCCGAGGCTCCAGCTCTCCTCATCACCTGGTGTGTGCTGTGGAGGGGACTCACTGCAGTCCTGCCCCGCGGTCTGGTGAGCACAATCAGGAGGAGAGGTGAGGAGCTGCTGACAACCTGGCTGCTTCTTCAAATAAGCACATGACAAGTGAAGGACTGTTATTTTCTCTGAACTTCCAGCAAGTTTCAGCTGACAGCAGTGGACTGGTTAGCATCTGTGAAACTTTTCTGGAGTTCTCTCTTTGGTGGTTTTCTTTCCATCCTTGTCTTACATGCATAAATAACTCCTATGTAAGCTACTGAGTGGACCTAGGATGTTATTCCACCTCACAGCACAGCCTGTGTTGTAGCTGGCTTGGTGCTATTCCCTCCCTCCAAGGATGCACGCTTCTACCCTTTCCCTTAGGTTGTCCCTGATTCCTTGGTAAACCATCTCTGAGGTCTTCATAGTTTTCTTTTAAATGGAGGAAAAGCAGTTGCATTAATTGGGGTTTTTTGCTAGTTTAGCTAGCTGTGCACTGAAGGGTCATGAAACACTTCAAGAGTGAGCTGCTGAAGAGCAGGCTTGCCCACTGTGGCTCAGTTTGGCGCAGCCATAAAGTCAGCCTGTCCTTATGGAATGCAGTGGTGTTAGCCAGGTGTGTGGGCACTTCCTTTGGGCTGAGGATGGATTGGGAGCCACAAGTTATCTGATGTCTCCTTGACAGGTAACAGCATCTGTATGGGCATGGACACCAGGTAATTAATCTGCTTGGAAGCCTACAGTGACTTTCATACAGCCAAAACTTCAATAAGAGCTAAAACCAAATTTGTAGGAATTTGTTTTCTCTAGTGCTAACAATAAACAACAGAAAATTGTGAAGTGCTGTAGGAAGGTAACCATATGAGGCAATGTGTTTGGATTATAAGTTACTAACATACCATTTGCTAAGAAAAAAGAGGCATAGGACTGGGAGGTATAGGAGGTGTAGGACTGAGAATCTCAGTGTAGTGTGGAGATTGATTAAAAAATTATTTTTCGTGACTGCACATAGAGAATTGAAGTGACCTTTTCAAGTGGATTACATCAAGACAATGATTTCCCCAGTGGATTTATCATTTGTGTTTCTCCATTCCTAGAGAAAGGGTGTTATTCTGGTCGCTTATTTTTTTTCCCTCTCTGCACAAAAATGTATACCTCAAGAAGATGCCCTGAAAATACTTATGCTGAAGTAATTTGACATTCTCTGAGATTTCTTGGAGCCAACACTGTTTCCTCTCTGGCTGTTGGGCACCTTGGAAAATGGGTACAGCTTCTGAATAATAGTTGTGCTTGTGGATCATGGATGGAAAGGGGGCCATGTGGCCAGGTTCTGGCCTAGCAGGGAGGTTTTGAACTGGTAGTGGAGACAAGGTAAAAATGGCTTTTAGCAGCAGAGGAGCTCTTGAGGTGGTGTGTTGAACCCTGGCTTTTTTCTTTTCCCTTTCACTTCAAGGTATAACAAGAGGAATTGTTCTGCTGAGGGATTCTGCCTGCTGTTAACCCTCAGTAATATTTTTGGCTAGTAAATCAAGTACTGTCACTACCAGCTACCTTTTTTCACTATTGTTTTCTTTTTTTTTTAGAGACTTACTGCAGTGGTGTGTGTGTTTATCATTTTGTGGTGAGATGCAATAATTCAGTCTGTCTTCTGAATGTGGAAATAACGCTGATGTCCAGCATCACATCTCAAGTGTAGAGTTTCTCTTGCTAGATGAATTTGCTATTGTGAAATCTGCCTTGTAGATACAGTCACTTGTGTATACATTGTGTGTAGTATATATAAAGAGTTTGTGTTTAGATAGACAATTTGCATTTCTTTTATGTCTTCTCCAAGTGGCTGAAGGATAAAGAAGGGGAGAGTAGTGGCTGTTCTTGAGCTCTCATGTTACCATTTTTAGATGAGCCTTCTAATTGGGAATGGATCTCTTATGAGTGATTTTGTGTTGCTTTCATGAAAAACTTCCTCTTTCATACTACTTATATAAATATCTTGGGCAAAACGGAGCAGGTTTTCTGTAGTGTGGACTAGATGCTGGTGCAGGGCCATTTCTCCAGCCAAATTCAAAAATATCTACTTGTAGACACTTACTAGAAACGTTCTCATACTACAAAGTCAGTGGTCTTTACCATTTTGGTTTCTCTGAGAGCTTGAGGGCATGAATTGTCATCCCAACAGTAGTCATAACTTACTCAAGAAGTGTTGCTCCTTCCTGTTTCGTGTGCCCTTGTGTTGTTAGCCCCAGGTGTGTGAAGTGGTCTGGTTATGGAGTCAGAAGTGAGGACTGGGCTGATCTGGTGCCTCTGCCATGTGTGTTTTAGGTGTTTGAAGTGGTAGGAGTTTCTCTGAGCTGTACAATCAGTGGCAACATCTCTGTTGCACTGGTGGGTACATCCCAATATCTCTTGACACGTCTTGATATCTGAGGTGGGGTATGACTTACTAAGTTCCAGTGGTAGGAAAGAAAAGTTGTTTTGTTCTCTCAGTGAGTTTATATACAAGTTACTCCCTTCTGAAAGGCACATTTTCACTGACACTCAGCCCTGGGCCCTTGACAGCTTTGGATACACAAGGTCATTTGTGAAAAATTGTGGACCTGAAGGGAAGATAGTTGCCCCATCTCCTGCTTTGCTCTTTCCTTTCAGCATCAGTGTGTTGGGGGTGGGGAGCAGGGAGCAATGGACCTGGATGAAACTATTTTTTGTCCTCTCTCACATCAGACTGTAGGACATCAGTGCCATATTTCATCCTTTGTTTACTGTTCTTTGCTGTGCCTGAAATAGGCTAAAACCAGCTTGGATCCAACTGCAGCACATAGGGGTTTCCTCAGGCATAAATGGCACTCCGCTGATACTATCTTCTGTAAAATCAGATTTCCTTCATCAGGAAGCTGACATTCTCAATTGCCTGTAAATCACCATGAATACCTGTGTCTGAGGTAAGCACCTGATAGTTGGTGAGGTGTAAAAGCTGAGCCCTCATGACTTCCTGAAAGTAAAACTTCAGACTCCTGTAGGCAGACTTGCTGAGCTAGTGTTCCATGTACTGACAGGATAGTCCAGTTGGAATTCCTCTGGTCCATTGTTCCTTCACTACTCTCAAAAATCAGTTGTGTATTTCTGTAAATCTGAAGAGCTGCAAAATGCAGTCCCTTCCTCAAAGGAAGGGCTTGGTCATGTGGGACCCAGGAGTCTCGGTAAGATCAGGTCCTGGGTGAAGGAGAAAGTCGATCAACCCTGCTGATACCAAGCTTCTGCATGTAGGTGCTTCTCTTGGAGTTGAATGTGAAAACACATATTTGACTCTTCTGAAAAACTGACTATTCATGTATGCTGCTTAGGCTAGTTTGGGAATTTTGTATGCAGTTTTTCAGACCAGAGGCTGTCTCTGTGGGCTTGTACTGCCCTAGAAGGATTTCAGCATGCTGAAAAGAGTCAACTGTTTCATTTAACACCAAATATGTTAACACCTCAATGTACTTGTACTTATGGTTAAAATGTGAGTTAATCTGTACTGTATTTAATATATATGTATAACTGATAGCCTGGTATTAGGCTAAATGTTGTACTTCAGGGTTTTGTCTTCTGTTTTGCATACCTTCAAGGTATTTGGTTAAAAATGAGTTGTCATTATACAAAATGACATCTCTGGTTAATCTCCAGACAGTTTTACATTCTAAAGGACATTTGTAAATTCTCTTAAAAAGACTGCTCAGAATATTTTTAAATACAGTGTGCTGCTTGGCACTGTTTCCTAGATGTTTGTCCATCAATTGACAAATACAGCCTGTCCTCACAGTCTTGTTTCCAACTTTTTTTTTTTCTGTAAAGTAGGTATTTTTTTTAATTCATTGGCTCTAAAAGATAACTGTAGAGGATGGAGAGGGTAATTCTGTGAAAGTTGGATGCAGGTTGGAGTGCTGACAGAGGAATTGCCAGAGCTAATTTGAAATGAGCTGCTCCTGTGCAAAGGCAGTTCAGAAACAGTCTGTGAGCAGGCCTTGAATTCTGTGCTGCGGTGCCTGCATAGCTTACTGAGCTTGGGTATCATAGAGTGGCCTGGCTTGGAAGGGACCTTAAAGATCATCCAGTTCCAACCCCCTGCCATGGACAGGGACACCTTCCACTAGACCATGTTGTTCAGAGCCCTATCCATCCTCGCTGTGAACACATCCAGGGATGGGCCATCCCTGTCTCTGGGTAGCTTATTTGAATCTAGTTTGTTACATCTGTGCTATACAGAGGTTTGTAGTTTAGTAATACCCTAATCTTGATTGAGCATCCGTTTCTCCTCTGGAATTTGCAATTGGCTGTACTTTTCCACTTCTTCATCAGGTTGTATGCATAGATGAACTAAATATATAAGAAGCTCCCTGTTACTACTCTAAAGATGACAGTAAACATAGCACAATTTTTTCCCCTGATTATTTCAATAACTTGTTTTAAGGGGTTTTGTTGTTTCAATGTTTGATTTTTTTTAAAAAAAACATGAGGTATTTGGTAGGGATCAGTGTGTTCATAGTGAAAATGCACCATACTGTAAAACAAATACTGCTATGCTGCATGATTCTGTTGATATTTCAACCAGTAAATAGTTGTTGGGCAAGTCCTTATAACTTTCAGAAATAACAGAGCTTCCACAAGGGGATCCGACAGGGATCTTTCCAAATGGTAATGGTGGTTGTGCCTTTGGTTACCTTTTGATATATTCTAATGAACACTGGGTTGAACTTCTCTCTAAACACAAAACCAGTGGGATTGGCTTAAGAATGTCTTGAAGCCAGAAATGTTGTTAAAGTTTAAATATACTGACAGCCTCTATCTAGAAAACACATTTATATTATTCTTACTGATAGAATAGTTGTATCCAGGACTGCTCTCAACAAGTCAAGATTACCCCTCTGCCTTCTTTTTTGTCATACATTTGACCTCTCTTCTTGTACAGTCCTCTTCAGTAATTCCATATCTGTCTTGAATGCTGTGTAAAAGTCACATGCAATAAAAAGAAAAATGCTTCAGGTGAGAAGGATGGGGGTATTAATATCTGGCACGCTAATGGATATTACAGTGTTTGAAATGAAATCCAGGAAGTCTTCCAAGAAACTTGAAGCCACATACATACTGTTCCTGCGTACTTCCCCCTGAAGTTACTTAATGTTTTAAAATATAGCCATGCAGTGTTACGTGTTCCTTTTCTCACTGTATCAGGAAAAAAAAAAATCTTTATTTTCTTCATTTTAATATTAAAAATCGTGGATATTTTTCCCTGGTTTTTGTTTACTTAGTCATTGAAAATTTTTTGTCCTGACCTGGGTAGGGTATAGGAGCACAGAAGAATCATTAAGAGACAGGAATGATAATAGCAAGATTGAAGTAAACGTCTCAGGAGAAGGCTCAATGAAAAGCATAATTTTCTCCAGAAAATACTCCAGAAAGTGGCCCAAATGGAGAGAAAGAGCAGGTTTCTTCCATAGCTTGTCAGGAAGTCTACAGTATAGAAGGTGAGGGTGTTTGCAATGTGCAGTGGTACTTTGGTAGTGCTTTGCTGCCAGAGCTATGATTCTGCGACCCGTGAGATGACAGCTGCCATATTTTTATGTGGAATTGCCAAGGCAGAGCTGTGCAGTCATGTGCAATGTGGTGCTTGTGCAGTTATGTGCAATTATGTACTGCTTGTGCAGTAGGTTGTTGAATATAAATAATTTGTATGTACCTGTTAAGTCCAGTGCTCGCAGGAAGAATATGACTGATCCTACACAGAATAGATGGGCTGTGGGTAGATGTGCAGCATATCCTTTAGATGCCTTCCAGAAATGTCAGACCAAGGCAGAGATTCACAGATTGTCCACTCCACTTGTAACAGTTCCCGCTCAAAAAATGCTTCGGACTTACCGTGTGTGCCTGTTGCAGTTGATGGATGTGCGCATGGTGCACGTGTCTGGGTTGCCTTAGTGTGCAGCAGCTCTGGAGCTGTGTCCCAGGAGTTCTGACAGAGCTACTGCTCCTCTGGAGATAGAGGGCCAGTAAAATCTGGGAAACATGCTTGGGAAAACTTGGGCATATGGCAGCCTTAGGGAGGATCATCTTAGGTTGTCCACAGCTGCAGGAAATAAAAAGCCAAAATGGAACCTGTCAGGTTATGGTACTGTCCCTGGTGCTGTGTTTGCCCTGGTTATGGACCAGCAGAGAGAAAAGGCTGTTGGTGTAGGACAAAGTAGGGATATTGGAGAACATCCCCAAAATTCCATGGGAAAGCAGAGAATGAACTACAATCAGTAATTACGACAGCTGATGCATGTCTTTCTACCCCAAATGCTCCTTTATATTCAGATAAATGGATTCTAAGTTTGCAGACTTGGTAGCTGCTCTAAGTCCTTAGTTGTGTAATCCTTCTGCTTCAGAACAAAGATCTTGTGTTTGAAAGGGGATTAAAACCATACTGCTGCTTCCAGTGTCCTTGAAATAACGATTTTACTTTTATTTTGGTTTTAATTTTTTTTCCCTATAGTGGGCCTCAGTTAAAACCTGTTCCTTTCCTCCCAGCTCCCCAGCAGAGAACAGTGCAGTGCAAAGGTCTGTGTGTGCAGTGGGTTATATAAGTGTGACAGTAAAACCTTGGGCTGCTGTTGGAAGTGACGTTCTCTCTGGTCATGGGAAGTGTTGGTTTCAGAGCTCCTGGCAGTGCACTTGCTCCTGGTGTGTGGGGTGGCAGAGCAAAACCAGAAGCTGGTTCTGGTCATGAGGGGAACAGCACACACAGAGCAGGGTCTCTTTGAACATAGGTGTACTTGTGCACCACTGTACTGTGTGTTTGTGGGTGCACTTCGGTAACTCCTGCTTGCAGGACTAATGAGGGAAGAGGGAGAAGGTGGCTCAACAGGAGCAGGCAGCTCAGAGCGCTCAAGAGCGACCTTGAAGCAAGGGTGGAATGTTACAAGCTGGACTCAGTTTGCAGATCTGTTGTCTTGGACTGGTTTAGTGTTGTGTACTTTAGGTTGAATCACTTGTTGGCTCTGGATGGTGGTTTTACAATGATGATTCAGCATTAGTATTGTTTTTCCTTAAAAAGGAAAGCAGTTTGCTTCCTGCCTCTTTCTTCAGAAATTCAGCTGTAATTGTCAATGATTGGAATTAGCAGTTTCTTAATGGTTGTTTTGAGTGCACGTAGCCATTGATTTAGAATTGCTGCTACAAACCCAAGTAATTTGCTAATTAGTACCTTGAAGGATCACCTTTAATGCTGCCTTCTGCAGCTTTTCTACTTAAATTTCTTTTCTTTCATGTCTTTTCTTCATCTTAGTCCTTCTTTATTCTCCAGCTGCTAGCTGTTTCCATCTGCCCCTTTGCTTTTCCTTTTGCCCCTTTGTTCCTTGCATGAACTGCTCTATTTGTGCTTGGGAAGAAGAGAAAAGATCAAACTCCTCCACAGTCACTCTTTTCTTGACTTCCACTTCAACTTTCTCAATATTTTTTTTTCCATTTCCTATTTTCATTCAGTAGCCCTCATTTCCCCCTTTTACTTTACTTCATTAGTTCCCCTGTGGTTGTGCTAATTGGCCTCTGTTGCTTTCCTGTGCTGGAGCAGGAGGTAGAAGGGATGCAATTAACAGGAGGAAGTGGCTTCTTGTAGGAGTCAAGGGAGGACCTTCCTGCTCATTGCAGCGCTGTAAGATCAGGTACAGAGATAGACTCTGTGTCTCAGCCAACCTGCAGCCACCATGGTGTTTAGTTACTCATTAAATAATAAGGGGTCAATAATATAGGATTATATCAGTGTATTTCACTGCCATGGGTGTTGTCTGTTTGGCTGTGCTTTTTCTGCCTATTCTGGTTCATAAACTTTCGAATGTAATATTTTCTATTGCTAAGACTAGCAGTTACAGTAGCATTTATTGCATCTTGCTACAAGGGTTAATAAAAGCAGTCTTCCAGTTTTCTTTTAAAATACATTTGCTTCTCTGTTTTGTCAGGTGGGCATATCTGTCCATGTAAATGCTGCTTAAAACATGTAATCATACATTTTGTTTGCAATTCCAGGAATGCTTTAAGGGAAGCTGGGCCACTCACAAGTTATTACACAAGAAAGCAAGTAAGTACATTACTTTTTAAAATACATTTTCATGTTGCTTTAATTTGGTTTTGTCCTGTGCAGTGAGCTCTAGGTGGCCTTGCTTGAGATGGGGGTTGGACCAGATGACCTCCAGAAGTCTCTTCCAACCTCAACTGCTTTGTGCTTTTCTGCCTAAGGATGGATTTTTTTCCAAGATATCTGTCACTGTATGATGCATATCTGAAATTTTGCCCAGTTCCCAACAATATAAAGTGCTATGTAAAATTTCAGAGGCAGAGGTTCACAGAAGTGTCTGTTTCTGTTCACTTTTCTATTTGCATGAATTAGTGCTTGAGCTACATTGCCAGGTATATGAACACAGAAAGAGGGATGCTGAAATAAAGGACAAGGAGAATAATAAATCACTATTGTAAGGCAATGTTCCTTCATAGCATTTTGATGTCTAATGCAGTCAAAGGCTGTACAGTGGGAAAGGTTCTTGCAAAGTCTTTGTGATTAGACACTTGCTGGAACACAAGTGAGTCAGAGTGTAGCTGTTCTGTACATTTTTGGAAAAAAAAGGGAGAATGCTTGTGTGCATGGTGCAGCCATTGATAGAGGATGTATCACAGCTAGGATTTTGCTGAGCTCAGTTCAAGGTAGTAAGAGTGTCTGCATACCTTAGTGACAGCTGGTAGCCCTGGCACAGGAATACCAGGAGACTGGTAGAGTCTACTTTATCTGAGTGGAAATAACCCAGGAGTTTTAAAATCAAAGAGAGGGCAGACCTCGGTCCTGCCCCCTTGCCTCTTCTCTGCCACCACCCTGCCTATCTTCATTAAGCCCTGCTTAAAAGGGAGGTAGGATTAAAAAATCAGAAACTCACATATGGCAGAAACTCACATCCTCAAATAATTTACCTACTGTCCTTAAACTCAGTAAAGCTTCTCTTTCCATGATAAATGTTGAATGGTAAATAGGTTGGAGTAGTGCAGACAATTACAAATGTTTTCCTTCTTTCCGCCTTCCCAGTGTAGGGATCTCATAGTTCACACTTGCATTCTGTATCCTATTAATTTGTGTGAATATGAAAAGCTTTGGACTTTAAAATTGTTATTTCTCAGTTTCATCTGAACTGAATGTCATTTGAGCAGATGGCCCAGATATCAGCCACAGAGGCTCTGAGGAATTCACGTTAGGGCTTACAATGGCAGACCTTTTGCCACCTCTTCATCCTTCTGAGATATAAAAAGAGAAAACAAACAAGTTATCTGGTTATAAGTTAAAGATTAATGTTACTGTGCTCTTTCTTAACCCTTGCCTTCTCTTTCTGAGTAAATACTTCTCCTTTTGGTATTGCTCAGGATCTGCTTGTTTCAGTCCTTTATGTAAACACCTTCAATCTGCCCTCATACGAATATGTTATTTGTGAATGCAGTCAGTCATTGGACCAGGTCAGACATGAATTTCACAAGGTTCAGAGAGCTGGGAAGCTCCAGCACTTTGGGACCACCTTGTAAAGTGTGAGCACTGTTTGTCCTGAACTGCAGAAGTGGCAGGACCTGCACACTCTGCATCAACTGTGGAGGGGTAGCAGGCTCCATGTATTGAGCCTGGCAGTTGGATGGCCTCCCTTCCACCTTTGGATGGCCTCCTTCCCACCTCAGGTCATTTTGGTCACTGAGTGCTGACGGAGATCACAAGAAAGGAATGTTCATCTCTAGTGCAAGGATGTTAATTGAAGGGATGGTGAGTGCCTCTGTAGAAGCAGACTTTTTCCCAGGAATGAAAACAAGCACTGTGTTATAAAACTATGAATGAAGAACAGCTTAATTACTACGCTTCCTTTGTGCATTCAGTCCTGACATTCCCCAGTTTGCTATTGAATATGGTAGGAAGAATGTGGATTTGGAATGGACGATACAAAATGATAACTGCTCCTTACACTTTCATACATCAGTATATAAAATGCCAGAGTCAGATCTAGACTCATACCCTTCTAAGTCACTTTCTAGACCCCACAGTTCTCATTCTTTGTAGGACAGATTTTGCTGCTGCAACTTTTTTCCCCCCTCTTTTTCTTGTCTTTTCAGAAGATGAAAAAGCTAAGCGTGAAGTTTCCTCCTGGAGTCTGGAAGGCGACGTTAACACAAATCCCTGGTCTGGTTATCGATACACTGGGAAACTCAGGCCACATTATCCACTGGTAAGCAAGAGGTGCCACTCCACTCCTGCACTGCTAAACTCTGTAGCAACTAATGGACACTCCTGACCTAATGACCTCCTGCATTTTAGCTGAGAGAGGAGAGCTTCTTAATCTGAGCCTGATGGCAAGGATGTGCATGGCTGTCCTTAGTTCATTTAGTTTAGCTTGTTCTATCTCTAGATATATTTGTAATTAAAGGAATGCCTGTGAGCATCAGTAGCAGGCTTAAGCTCCTACCTTTTGGATGTACATCTTGACATTTATTCTGCAAAAAAGCTACTGCTAGTTCAGATGATGTCTCCTAGCTGTTTACTGTCCTCGCCATGACATGCTCCATGTCATGGAGCAGTCTGTTTCTGAAAAGCTCAGGTGAATTAATTTGGAATTTAAATAAACGGTTTTGTATTATATTATGTAAGTGGTTTAAAATAACCTGGTGAGTGAACTGGTGAACAGCTGAAAGAACAGAGGTTACAGTAATCTCCAGCACTGGAATGGTGAAGAACAACAGAGGTCAGTAAGGTCTCTGATTGTGAAAGGTGAGTTTAGAAGATGATGACATATAGCTAGCTATATATATAAATATATATATGTAACTGTAGTTTTAAATTGGTACAAGTTTGTACACGGAGTAAGCTGAAGCTTTTTTTACAGCAATAATGGCATTTTGTTCGCATTTGTCTTTTCTAATTGGCCTGTGCTAGAAAAGCTGCCCCAGTGGCATCCTCTCTGTAGTCTTCTCCATCTGTTACAGGCTCATTAGAGAACAGATTAAGAGAGCCTGAGCCCATGTGTGTTAGTGTTGTTGGAGAAAAGGGTGTTTGGGATATTTCACCAGCCAAGTAATTTAGTTGTGTTATCTCTGAACATTGGCTTTTTTGTCTTGTGACTGCTGTGAGATTGATGCAAATGAAAGTAGAGATTATTTTGACTAAGGTGATGATTAGAAGTAGCAATCTTGCTAAAGAGAAGAGGGATGTATTTTGAACCAGTGCACTTGCAGTCTGGAAAGCAGCAGAAAGAACACTACAGTAAGGCATAATACATTATAAAACCAGTTTGATTCACTTGACAATAAAAATTTGATTTTTAAAAAGCTATGCAGATGGCTATTAAAAGTTGTATAATATGATAGCAATAGAGAGTAAGAGCAGAATGTTTGAGACTGAAACTCGGAACTGTTTTGGAGTGTTTACATACTTTGCAACTTTTTCTAAGTGGACTTAGCCATATTTCACATGAAATATTTTGTATTCTGTATTGTATTTAATTCTGATATGTGACTATGTTTTTGGTGACTATAATAAGTGTTCTTGCAACCTAACCAGCTTTGCCTGTGATTTATTTAGACGCCAACAAGACCTGTGCCAAGTTATATTCAGAGACCGGACTATGCTGATCACCCTCTAGGTAACATGAAACGAATCACAATTATGACTGTTATGTTTGCTCTCTATTTTCCTTTTAATTGAAAAAGCCTTTGAAGCATCAAAGAGATACTGGAGAAGGGATCCCCTTTTATCTGTTCTCGCTTTATTCTTCCCCGCAGTAACTTACTGTTTTTTAAAGAATCGTGGTTGCAAGTATTTTTTGGAGGTCCAAAGTTTGTAGTGGATTGTCTTTAAAAGGTGTACAGGAAATTAAGAGTTAGTTAATTTGGTTTTGGGGATTTTTATCCCAAGCATACAAGCATAGTTCTGTTGTTAATTTGATAGCAAACAGCAATCAGTTGACTGTCACAGATGAATTCTTCTAAGCCATTCTCTGTGGCATCAATGCATCTGTTAAAAATGTGTTATTTTATAACAAAACCAAGAAAACCTTGCGGTATGCAACCCCCAAAAGAAAACTGATGTATGAGTTTCAGTGGTTTTGGACAGAGATGGAATGCATTCAAAATTACTTTCTTGTTGGATTGTTTTGGTATTTTCCCCTTTTTATACCAGTATTAGGGCTTTGCATTTCCCCAAAGGGCTCCTGTAAAGTCTCTTAGCATTATTCCTTAATATTAAGATGTTCCATAGTTATTTTTTAAAGAGTGTAAATATTTAAACAACACAAAATGCTGTATTTTAGGGGGTCTCTCATCTATAAAGCCGAGTTTGCACAGAATTTGGTAGGAAGAATTTACATGTTTTTATCGGCTGATTATTGCAGTAGTACAACCAAATGTATTTCCAAGGTCATGTGACCCTTTATGACTCTTTTAGAATGTAATTTTTACTAATTGTTTTCTTAGAGCAGCTGAAAAATGCTTTTCTATTAATAAAATAACATCCTTGTAAACCTGATATTTAAGGCTGTGTTTTGACTAATTGGACATGATGGTTTTCTGCAGTAAGTGAATGGGCTTCCTGAGCACATGGGGGCTTTATGGTATTGTGGAAGGCTTATGAATTCCAGTTAATCTGAGTAATGGTGATAATGCTATGGCTTGGCTGAAAGGAACTGAGTTCCTAACTTTAGGCTATGGTGAGAAAGTCTGTACTTCTATTGACCTTGGTAAGCTAAGTAAGCTCCTGGCTTGGGTATGTGTAGCAATCATCCCCCTATATAACATGGGGGCTTTTCTTCCTTTTAAAAATTTTTTTTAACCCTCTCCCTTTTTTCTTTCCAGGAATGTCTGAATCAGAACAAGCTTTAAAAGGAACCTCTCAAATAAAAATACTGTCATCTGAGGATATAGAAGGGATGCGAGTAGTGTGTAGGGTAAGGGGGTTTTGATTTTTCTTACAAGGTGCCTTTATATTCTTTAAAAATCTGCCATGATTTTACCACTTTGTCACAGCACATTTGAGAGTACAAACTTGCAAACCACTTTAGAGCGCTGAAAAATATTTTGGGAAGCTTGATATTTTCTGGCTTTTTCTCCTCTTTTGACTCCCAATTCCCAGTAAAGTGTTTTGCAAGCAGAAAGATGACTTTTATCTGTTTTGTGGCTTTGTTATTACTATTAAGACAATCTGTGCCTGAGATGTTGTTACTGTTTAGAATATGTTTTATAGTGCAGAAATGAGAACAGAATTTTTTCTTCTCCTGGAGTTGGTACTAAGTAAAAACTAAAAAGCAAAACAAAGCCCTCTCCTAACAATTTTTGAAAAAGAGCTGTTCAATTGTAATCACTTTTTTGTGCATGAAGTCAAACTTTGAAATGTATTTCAGTAGTCTGATTTAAGATTATGGCATTCAAGGGAAATGTGGTCCAAACCTTAACTGAGGTATTTTCAGCTCTCACAGGTGGCTTGGTACATGTCCTGGAGACATCTCAAAGTCTTTCTAGAGCCCAGCTCCACACAGCTTTCCTCAGCTGGTGATCTCAGTGTAGATGGGTTACTAATCTTGCAGAGAGTAGTCCTGGCCTATCTTAAATCAAATTAAGCCAATAGATCAATTTTAAATCTATTTAAAATTGTTTCATTTGCAGCTTGCTAGAGAAGTATTGGATGTTGCTGCCATGATGGTGAAACCAGGAGTAACTACTGAAGAAATTGATCATGCTGTCCATTTAGTAAGATTAGTTTGTTATTCTGGTGTTTATAAATGTTTTCTTCTATCTCTTTACTTTTAAATGATCATTGTATGGTTTTCTTTGTTGCATGAATTGCATTTCTTTATTTTGAACTGTTTCCCAGTTTGAAGCTGGTGGGCAGTGCAGAAATGTGCTACAGTGCAGTGGTAGGTTCAAAGTGAGTTAGGAATTCCTGGGCCTCTCTCTGTATCAGCTGCCTCCATATTTCTGGCTTCAGATTTCTTCCAAGTTTCTTCACTTGCGTTCTCAGTTAACATCATAGTATTTTCTTTCTTCTAAATCCTTTTTGCTCCACGGATACCATTATATAAAGAAAACCATATGTAGGCCATGGACTTCTTGTACTCTCTGTGGTTGGTTAAGACAGAGATACAGAGGAGAAAGATAAATTATTTATGATTGGGAATCAGAACTGAGGTGCCTCAGAGAGAACTGAAACAAGATGTTTGATGCAGTCTGACAAAATAAAGCCATAGTCCAGTGAAGTGTTTGAAAAACATGTTCAGGAGTTTTCCTGGCTTAACTTTCAATAGAAATTTGAATTGTGTAATTTTTTTCTTTGCTGTCTTCTCTATGAATCATGTAAGCTAATAATTGAGGCTACTTCTGTGCATTGTGGGAAAGGCAACAGTTTTGGTATAGTTAAGTTTGTTAGAGAGCTTTCTGGTTCTTTTTATCTGCAGCTGTTGAGCCAAGATGCCTTCATTAGGCTAGAGACTACTGTTGAACTGCATTAAACACCAACCTCCTTGCTTAGGCATAATAGCTAATATGAGCAACTAGTCGTTAACATGGAGTTACCCCTTCTCAGCAAAAACAGTATTATTTTTTTAAATTAAAAAAAAGTTAACACATTTTTTTTCGGTACTCTGCTCAGTACATCACTAAGTATGTGTATGTTTGTATGTTTAAGTGTGTATGAAATGGGTCAGTTTTGCAAAAATACCCAAAAGTTATTACAGTGCAAGGGAAGCAGCTTAAGGTTTTAAAGCTGGGGAAAGAATGGTGCTATTATTTTGTTTAGCTTTTGAGTCTTGCAAAAATCTTAGACTGGGTGCTTAAAAGCAGTACTTGAAAATGACTTTTTAAAACTGAATAAATATTGCCATGCATTATTTCAAACTTGAGTATCTCAGCATTCGCAGTCCAACATGAAAATAAGTAGAAACAAAATTAAAGTAGCTTTAATTTCTTCCTGGTAAGAAATGCAAGGCATAACAAAAACACTGCCAAGAAATGCTTGAAGAATCTTATTTTCAAGAGTCACTGCTTTTCAACCTACCATTCTTACTGTAAAGCTGTTGCACATGGTTTTCTGTGTTTTTTCTTTGTACAAAACTTACTATTATAAATTGTATCTTCTCTGTTTAGGCTTGTATTGCAAGGAATTGCTATCCTTCCCCTTTGAATTATTATAATTTCCCCAAGTCATGTTGTACGTCAGTGAATGAAGTGATCTGTCATGGAATTCCTGACAGGAGGCCATTGCAGGAGGGAGATATTGTTAATGGTAAGTGCTGTGAAAATTAACCTTCAGTGTTTCTACCTTCTGTGCACTTGAACCATGCAGTAAGGTGAGGTTTCAGAAGCAGGCAACATGATTGGAATAGCTTCTTAAGAGGAACTTTTGTTCTCCTTTACTAGTTGGGTGTTCTTATTTACCTCTGCTCTTTATGTACTGAAATTAATGAATTTATTTAATAAAATACTTTCAAAAGTTCAGCCCACCATAAGAGCTTTATAATTCTTCTACCCTGATCCATGCATTAGTACAGTGCCTGAATATTCCACTTGTGGGCTAGATTCCAGTTGTTCCAAATCATGCATATATAGTGAATTAAATGTATATTGAATTATTCAACTGGATTTGTTTTGTGTGAATTGTTGATTAGATGGCTCTAGATCCTTACAGTTTTACTGTACCCATGGCAGTTATGATGACTGTAAAGGGTCTTAATGGGGAAGGCATTGCATAGGTGCATGTTATATTTTTTTGAGCATCTCACAGCCTGACAATACCAGCTGTTTTTTGTTCTTGGTACTCGAGGTACTTAGGCCTTCTTGGGTGGGGAGGGATACTTTTATAAATTGCTTGAACATTTTTTGTTTTCACTTTCATTTCTTCTTGGTTTGGCAGTAAAAATTAATGATGTTTTTTTGTACAAACTTTTACACCTTTGTTTATTGCATTGATTTGCTTTTCTCTCATCCATAGACAAATATACAGCCTGTGCTAAGGTTTGACCTGCCTTTAGAAACCGGTTTTAATCTTTTTAGATTATCAGATGATTGATACATGTTAGCATGTAGTAACAGCTACTAAGTCTACACTTCAATGCTGCGGGTACCAGCCTTTTCAAACAAGTCTCGTGATTGCTGCCCTTGTCTAGGTGAGGTGTGGTCTGGCTGAAAGCTCTGAGCTTGTAAGCTCCATGTAACAATGTATGCCTAAGCTCCTTTATCTTTTTTTAATTTTAAAGATGATGCCTTTGCACATCTCTCTATTATTGCCTGCTTTTCTGGCATTGCTAGAGTCCAAATTAAGAAGCCCAGCTCATAGAATCATAGAACCATAGAATGATTTGGGTTGAAAGGGACCTTGAAGATCATTTGGCTTCATCACTTGTGCTGTGGGCAGGGACACTTTCAGTATAGACCAGGTTGCTCAAAGGCTCATCCAACCCGGCCTTAAACATTTCCAGGGATGGGGCATCCACAGTTTCTCTGGGCAACCTGTTCCAGTGCCTCACTACTCTCACAGTAAAGAATTTTTGTCCAATATTTGATCTAAACCTACTCTCTTTCAGCTTGAATCCATTCCTCGTCCTGTCCCTACACACTCTTGTGAAAAGTCCCCTTTCATCTTTCTTATTGGCTCCATTCAGGTACCTAGAAAACCAATGCTAGCTTGCTGTGTCCGTGTTGCATTGTTGGGGGATTTTTTCCTCCCCCTCCCCCTTTTATTTCATTAAATCAAACTATTAGTGAAACACTAACTTATAAATTATTCTATAGAATCTACAGGATAAGCATTAAAGAACTGGTTCTGCTGGAAGAGTTTTCATACGGAATTCTTGTGAAGTAATCACTTCACAATTAGAATCCCCCATTTTTACACGTTCTTTCACAAATCAGAGGCAGGAAGTGAGGAACAGAGTGCTAACCTCCCATGTGTGCTGTTATTTGCAGTGGACATCACTGTCTATCGCAATGGCTACCACGGAGATCTGAACGAGACATTTTATGTGGGAGAAGTGGATGAGGGTGCCAGGAGACTTGTCCAGACAACTTATGAGTGCCTAATGCAAGCCATTGATGCAGGTAAAGCATGCCTGAAGCATGAAGGTTTTGGCTCTCAAACATGTGTGCTCATATTTGCCACTGCTCAGAGTGGCTTCTGGTGCAGCACACAGAAGCACTGGTGTGTTGTCACCAGCAGATGATGGGTGTTGTGTAATGCAGAGATCCTTCAAATGGCACAGTTCTGTGAGTGGTGGCTGCAGCTTCTGACTAAATGTGGGCTGATGATGAAAATGTATTTGATCCTGAGCTGATCCACCGACGATACTGATATGGCAAAGGCCTTTTTTTGACCACTGATGAGTAAGGCATCCTTGATCTGAGTGGTTTAGAGAATGTAACAAGTCAAGTATGTTTTGGAAAACCCTACTTTTACAATTTCTATGGTGTTGCACAGTGAACTGGTAAGGTAAAACACTGTGAACACCTTAACATATCTCTTTAACCCTGCCAAACATGATGGTTATTTCATAAAGCTCCTTATGAAGCTCTTGATTTTCTGTGGGACTGTGCCAGAGAAGATGGATCCATATCCTCCAGTACCTACAGAACTATAATTATCTTGTGTAGTTATCACTCAGGGCAGCTGCATCAAGATATACAATGAGATAGAAGGGATCTGGAGCGTGTTATGTTCAACTTCAGAAAACAAAACAGGAATTTCACAAGTCTGTGGAAGTACTTGTATCATCTGTATCTTTTATGCCCTGCAGCTTCTTAAAATTCCCATTATAATTTAATCACTTCACAGCATCTAAAGATTGAAGTTTAAGGTGCTATATAGTAAGGCTTTAAACCTACATTTAATCCAAAGTCAATATAAATAAAAGAAACTTAAAAGAACATAACTTTGGTTAATAATTTGGAGACAGCTAGTCAAGCTGAAAAGAAAAAATCTGTGGGAATGATATCTTGTGTATCCATTGTGTGATCAAGAAGATACTGCCATGTTGAGCTGTGAAGAATAGAGATTACCTGTTTACGTGGGATTACTGTTCTGAAATGACCACTTTGTTTTCCAGAGCTAAACTAGAACAGTGGGTATCTTTGGTCCTGTATTTTTTTATAGCAAATGTTACGTGTCTTGTCTCTTATCCTTTGTATCCTGGCTTTGATGTATAAACTGTGACAGAAATTTCCCTTTTGTTCGTTACAACAAGATTAAAATTCTCACTGTAAGTCTTTTTTACCAACTTTTTAGATTCTGTAACATGTTTTAAAGGGTTTTAGACATTGCATGTGAGTAGGAATTATGGCAGCAGGTGTCTCAGCTGTTAAAAAGGGGTCACCTCTCCCTTCTTTAAATCATCTTAACGTCTTGGTGTTGGACTGGCAGAGATCTAGTAAGGACAGCTGTTTGAGAGAGAAGCAGAGGGCTCCTTGCTCCATTGAAATGAGGTGCATGTGCTGTCAGGCCCATACTTCACAGCTATTTAGCACAAGCCCAACAGATTAAGCTCTTCCCCACCATCTCCTTCTTAAGTTATTGAGAAGCATGTATATTACAGTAATATAAGTTTCTTGTTATTTTCTGTAAATTCAACTTAGGGGTTTCAGTTGTAGTCATTTACATTAGCAGAGAGCTGAACTAAATGGTTGCTTCACATAAAGTTTTTAGCTTTATGTGAACTCTGCTTAAGATGGCTCCACACAACCACACATCTGGCTCCTGAAGGAATAGCACATATTCGGGGAGTTGGGAATAGCCTTGGAAATCTTAGTTTTTTTGTTTTAAGGGGCTCAAGGTTGTTTTTGCTATGAATCTTCATTAGCTGAATGATGAAACATTGTTGCTTTTATGGTATTATTACTCTTTGTCCAAGTGCTCAAAGTAAATTTCTCACACCATTCTCATGTGTTTCAAACTCTTTGACTTGTAAGGCTTCCTAAAGGGATTGTTAAAAAAGTTAAACCTGAATTTGAATATTCTTATTTGCTGTAGCGTTGTCACTGAGAATCTTGTCTAAGAGTAGAGATATCCATTTTCCCTTTATTTACTTTTTAAAATATTGATCCTTTGTGCGCATTTTTCACATAGTAGAGGGATAAGTGTATATTAAAATATAGTTCGTACATTCATTGCAAGACGCAGTGCAGCTCAGGATATGAGAGCTTACCAAGTACTTTAAAAGTCCTTTATTTTTAATTTCAAACTTTGACATCCTGTTAATGTTGAAGCACTTGCATCCCTGAAAGGAAGGAGTATTCTTGTGAAAAAGGAGTTTTCTTCTTTCTCTGTTTTTTTTTTTAATATGAGACAGTTTCCTCCCTCTCTCCTGTTATTGCCCTCACATACATACTTAGTGGATTAAGTGGTCATAGGAGGTGGTGTACTGGAACAGATGGGCACACAAGCCATGAGTGCTGCAGGGATGGCATTTGATGGTTAGTTGTGGTGAAAGAAAGCGCTCTGAATCTCCTTCTGTATCTCTTTACTTTTGCAGTAAAACCTGGTGTTCGGTACAGAGAACTGGGGAACATAATTCAGAAACACGCTCAAGCAAATGGATTTTCAGTGGTTCGGAGCTACTGTGGGCATGGAATCCATAAACTTTTCCATACAGCTCCTAATGTGCCCCATTATGCCAGTGAGTATTCCTTCCCTTTGTGCTGTCCTGTAGACAAGAAGTGGATTGCAGTGAGTGCATCCAATTTAGAGCTTTTTATACCAATTAAAATCCAATCCAAGACAAAGAAAATTTCTGTATTTCCTGGCTGTTTGGAACTTGGAATGTTTTTTTTTCATTAAGCAAATATGTCTGTTCCCAGAAAGAAAGATGCTGGGTGTTTTTCCTGATATTTTTAAATACAGAGTCAGTAAAAGGAAAGTGGAAAGATCTGAGGGACTTAAAGCCTTTTGGAGAAAAAAAGAATGTTGCTGTTTATTTCTAGCTTACTATGAAAGGAGTTTAAAAAGCAAAAAGCTCATTTTCTAAGGAAAATGTTCTGTGCTGTTGTGGCAGCTTGACATCTGAGATTTTTAAAGCCTGTAGGTGATTTAAACAGTTTAATAAATTTGCACAATTAGAGTTAGACGGTGGGGATGTAGAAGAAAATGCAAATTGTCTGCAGCAGCAAAGTAGCTGGAAGCTGATGGTTTCTGTGCAGTCCTGGGGTTTGTTCGAGCTCTCAGGCTCAGTCACATCTGAGCTACGTGGTCATTCCAGGTGAAACAGGGCAGCAGAGATGGGCTGAAGCCTTTCTCCAGTCAAACTGCACTCCTGGAGTCATGCTGTCCAACAGTTCACGTGCCTGCACATAAACATTTTGGGTGCATTTAACATCAGAAAGTTCCTGTGTTACTGTCCTGGATGCCTTGAAATGCTTTGCTATTTTATGTTAGCTAATGAACACAGCGTTGTCACTATGACCGTGTTATCCCGGGTGATGAGGGGACAGTGCGTCTTGCATAAATGGAATCATGGGATTACTTAACCGCTGTCACATTTTGACAATTTATTGGAACTAATGGCTCAGTGCAAACAAATAAGGGGGTTTCAGACCTTCTCTGAATATCTTAAGTGCTTCTGTTCTTTTTTTTTGATGATGACTTTCCATTACAGAAGTGTGCAGATACACCTGTATTATATTTGTTCAGTGTTGTTACAGAACTAGACTTGAAATTCCCATAGTTGGAGAGAAAGACAGCAATTAATTTTAGGCTGCTTAAGTATTACAGTGTTGGAGGATGTGGAGAAGGAAAGAACTAAGGGAAATCTTAATGTAGAAGTAAAAATGGACAAGTGAACAAATCATCTCAGAAGGGCTTTTCTGACTTTACTGTGTTTCTTCTGTATTCTGTTTGGATGAGGACTACTAAGATGGTATTCTTTTTTCTAACTTGAGTGTTTATTTTATTGCAGAAAATAAGGCAGTTGGAGTCATGAAGCCAGGTCATGTATTTACAATTGAACCAATGATCTGTGAAGGTGAGCAATATAGCAGTAGAGTAAAATAGTTACCCTTATTTGCTCTTAAGTAGTGATGGAATAGGATGCTGGCTCTATCCTGTAGAGCTGACAGATTTTTCATTTCTTTTTGGGGGACTGATGTCTGTTAGTTAAAACCTGACAAGGAGCATGCTTTCTGTTCTCAGGGGGCTGGCAGGACGAGACGTGGCCCGACGGCTGGACCGCGGTGACGAGGGATGGGAAGCGCTCAGCGCAGTTTGAGCACACGCTGCTGGTCACGGACACAGGCTGCGAGATCCTCACCCGGCGCCTGGACAGCATCCGCCCCCACTTCATGACCCAGTGATAGCCCTCACTGAGCAGGTGCATCAGAACGACAAATATATCTATTTTTTGCCCCTGTACTATGCATTTTTTTAAGAGTACAGAATAGAAAGATTTCACCATTTACTTTGTTCTCAGTGATTGTAGATAAGAGGAGTATCTCGAAGAACCTGGCCCAATGTCTGCAACAGCAGAGAATTTAAAGAATTTCCTGCTTTCCTCCTACCTACAACACTCACGCTGTACTTTCCTTTTTTCTTCAATTATCTCTTTAGCACCTTTCTTCCAATTAGACCCACAATTGCTTCTGTTGCTGCCATGATATTAGCTAGAAAAGTGTGGGTAGGCTTTCCCACTGGGACTTGATATTTTGGGATCCAGGTTTTTTTCACCATTTCAGTGTGCCCTCTCACTCTTGGTTTGTGAGTGGCACCTGAGATTTTAAGCATTTCTTATTCCAAAGACTTGCTCCTGCTTCTGCAGATCCTGTTCTGGGCCTTTTTTGTTTATGAGTTGAGTAAGGGGGCAGAAAGGAGGAAGACACGCACGTACAAGAGCAGGCTACCTTTAATTCTGCTGCCATCTCTCTGCTGGTGGCTTCTGTGGTGATTGCTGCTGTGGGTGGCACACTGTGTTAATGGCAGGACTTGTTTCACTGGAGATTTGATAGGATAGGAAGTTAACAAAGTCTGTCTTACATACAGCTCCCTGGAATAAGCTGTTTCAGTCCTTGCAGGCAGCCTCCTGCTCCAAAAGCTTGGTGAAGCTGATGTATCAGACTTGCCTAGGTAAAGGAATGAAACTAGAACCAAAAAGATCCCATGATGAAGGGGATCCCTACGTGTGTTAACTGTGGGGCATTTTTTAAAAGTACATCCACAGTAGCTGTGGGGGATGGGATTTGCAAGACTTACAGTGAAGTATCTCAAAACAAGTCTGAGTGTGTGAAAATGAAACACGTTCAATGCTGTATTCATTTTCTTTTGGTAATTTTTAAACGGGTCATTTTTTTCCCCTTGTTTGAGTGAGTTTCAGGCTTTTGGAAAGTCTTCGGGGGCAGCTATGAAAACTGACCTTTTTTTTCCTCAGACACAGGGTACAGAGTGGGCAATGTTGGTATATATACCCGTTTATATTCTGTTAATGGGTCATGGTGAGCTGGAAACTGTTAAGGAGTGTGGATTGATTAAGCCTCTCTTCTCTCTACCCTATCTTTTCCATTGGAGGAAATTGGAAGGAAAATCTTGCCCATTTTCCTTCTATCAACTTTGGTGTCTCTACTGAGGGAATTTATTTTTTCTTCTGAATTGTAATGAAATTTTTTCAGACCCCATTGTAGACTTCGTCTTACACCACTGTAACACAAGAAATACTTAAACCAACACAGACATTAAATCATACAATCATGGGCATAAAATACACCTCTTACAAGATGTCTGCTGAATTTGTTGCCACAGACCCCAAGAACATGAAGTGCTGCATACCCTTGACTCTCCTTGGCACTGCAGAATTTAGGTGGGGGAAAGGGGTTAGTGCTTCAAAGAACTGGACTGAACTACTCCCAAATTTGTCAGAAAATGTCTTCTCTGCCCTGAGTGCCTCAGACCTCTGTTGCTGTACGAGTATCACTGCAATGTTTTCATTACCTTTATTCTTATTTTTAATTATGCAGTAAAGTGACCTGAAGCGATGCACAGAGAGCGTGTGTGCATGCATATGCGTGTGCGTGTGGAGATTTTTAACAAAACAGATTGTAGTACCTGAGTGGGATTACCTGTGTTGAATGAGAGGTGTTGAGGAGATGCCTGTCCTGGAGGTTTGCCCACCATATCCTTCACTTGAATGGTTACAATGGTCTTGCCTTTTCTATGTGTGTGTGTATGATGTGGGGGGTGGGGGGCTTAATTTTTGGTCTATGAAATAAAAGTTGCAGCTGCTTTTAACAGAAATATTTTTTTTTCTCATAATCCAAACCCAGACATAGGATCTTCAGTTACACCCAGGTTTGCTTGCAGTAGTGCAAGCCCCGCTGGTAGATGCATCAACCGAGTCAGCACTTATTCTCAAACCCACACATACCACTTGGATACCTTTTTGTTGCACTGATACAAACCAAATTCAGCACATTTTTGATGCAGGTAATCTATGATGCTATGCATTTCTGCCTATAAATTGAAACCACAGCATGATAACTGCTGACAGTGAGTTCATACTGCTGTAGTATTTTTAACTGAGTGGAAAGCTTAGTTAGTAGCTACACCAGATTTTTCAACATCAGAGGGCACATCAGCCTTGAGAACAAAACTTATTAAATAAAAATATTGAGAAAAGCTATTTTTTCATCTATCTAGCTGTGTCTTTGCTTGAACATGACGTACTAGACTTGTGCTGACTGGATTGTGGAAATTAACTTTTTGATTCCTATATAAATTGCTATCCACTTCTATAAAAAAATCCAAACTTAAATCTACTTTTTAATAACATTTTTAGCAATTGTATATACACTTTTACCAAAAACACAATCCTGCAATTAGTTCAGAAACAATCTCTTATTGTATTTTCCCTTTACTGTCATGTAAGACAGGGTGGAAATTCTTCATGCTGTTTCTGCAGCTTGATTTGAATATTTAAGGAGAGAAGATTTGGTAGATGGTATTGAATAAGAGTAACAACAGGAGAAGGGCCAACCTGCGTGTTTTTCATGCACATTTCCTGCACAGTCATTTGGTGGAAAGTTTTTGTCCACTGAAGTTCTTACTATTGTGAGGACGGCGCAGTTCAACACAGTACCTTGACCACCAAAAATGGGGTAGTAGTTGTTTTTGAGGCCCTTTGTTTGCTGGGCACTTCCAAAAAACCCTATTTCAAACATGCTCCATTCAATCAAAAACTTTGCAGGACAAAGTTGTGGCTGGGACATCAACTCCTCAGGCTGGGAAGAAGCTGCAAGTCTTTGACCCAAGTGCTCTTTATCATTACATGTCTTTGCCTTTGGTACTACAGGCTGGCTTCCCACAGACACTCTTAAGATGCAGATTCTCTGAATTAATAATGTAATGCAGACAAGATTGCGTGGTCTTGAGCTGGTCTGTGCAGCATAGAGGAAAAGCTGTTCTGGTGTAAGTATTTGAAATGTTAGATCCAGCTGGGGGATGGTTTGCCAGGTTAGCTGGTATTGTAGCGATACCATCTTGTAATTATGGAGTACTCTCACTGGAACAGCTCAACAGCAAGTTTTCCAATGATGTTCTGATGTTCAGCCAGCCTTCCTCAAGCTACAGAGTACTGAGAATCACCTCACTGCTGGGATAAAGGGCTCACTTTCTTGGTACAAATTCAGTTTTTATTTCCTCCTGACACTCTAAATTGAATTCTTACAACATTCACATTTGTTCTTTACTGTCTGACATGAAGTTAGAAATGTAGTAGCTTAACTATTTTCAGAATGCTCTAGGGGATGTTTTTTAATGACAGATGGAAAAGATGTAATTGTTGCAATTGTATAGCAGTGGCTTGGAGTAATTGTTAATGGTGAGAGGGAATTTCTTCTAATAAGATTACTGTTTGCATTCAGTGTTCTCTGTAACAGTTGTTTTGATCAGGATTCTTTAAAACATGAAACTTCTCGCTTAATCAGTGTCCTTGGTTCACTGAAAAACACTGTTTTTATGTATCTAACTTTCCTTTAACTGGCTAGTCTTCCTGCCTCTGCTTTGCAATCTGTTTTCTGCTGTCTCTCTATGTTTTTCTGGATGTGAGGCACAGGTTCCAGGTTTCAATACAAAAAGAACTTCATCCAGTCAGATCACTTCATCTAGAGTTAAGACAACCCACAGCTCCAAAACTGAGACTTTACCCCCACCCTCCAAGAAAAAAATCCTAGAAAATACTGAAGCCATCATCACAATGCTCTTCCCTGTTCCCCTGCAGCCCTCAAGAACAGACTTGCTCTAATAGTAATACTCCGTGATTCAATGGCATGATCATGTTTCTGACTAGAGGTAACAATTTCACGCCGTTTAGTTTTGCAGTGTTGGCTGCAAAGTTTGCTTCATTTGCCAATAAGTGTAAGGAAAAGGGAAACCTGTCCTACTGAAGCCTTGGAGGACACTACTAGAGCAAGTGACTAGAGGAGTTTATGCCATGATCTTTACAAGAGACCAATAAGACAAGGCAGAACATGGACCACCCCAGTGAATGTTGGTACCACTGGACACCAAACTCTCTGCTCCACATTTGGCTTCAAGGTTGAGCTGGATGCTACAATCCACTGCAGTCCTAGAACAGCCTCAGAAACTTGACAAGTTCTGGCAACTCTCTCAGCACAGTTGCAGCAAATGGATGCTGCTTCTTCCCCCTGTGCTTAGCTGTGCCTTGTGCACTAAATCCCACATCGTTTGCTGTAGACTCCACAGAACACTCTGCCTCTGTCACATACACATTGTAGAATCACTAGAGCAAAAGAAGTAAGACACAGCAATCACAGTCACTCTTAATGCTCAATAATTCCAACACTGGGTTTAGAAATAAGCTTTTATTAAGCAGATTGAGTTAGCCACTATTGAATCTGAAGAATGAGTATAGAAACAGAAGTTCTATAATCAGGACTAATTCTGTAATGCTATTCAGTGGTTAACACTTTTTTATTATTTAATACCCAGAATGCTCACCCCAAAATATACGGTCTTCCTAGTCCCAGTGAGTTTTCAGTTGCTTGATTCTATCTTCTATCAAAAACTCCATTATAAAAAGGCAGTTAGCACGGTGCTGGCCAATTAGAAGGTCCACATTTGGCTCTAAAATTTTAGGACAGTTCGAATGCTTAAAATAGAAAAGAAAAAAAAATTACCATGAAGTCAGTTTTCTCCCCATCTCTCCCCTCCCTTTCACTGCTGAGACAAAGTTTAACTTTTATCTTTTCTAAGAATGAAGTCATGCTTATGCCTATAATATTTATTAAAAATCCAGGATAATGCTTGTTATCTTTGGGTTTTTTTGGTCTCTCCTCCAGTAAAATAAACTCCAAATGAACACTTTTTCAAACTCTGTTTCAGTTTTCAGTAGCTAGCCAAGATTGATCAGGAGCAGTAATATTTACAGCCATTCTCCCTTTTGCCTGTTTGGAAAATGTTAGGTAGCTTTCATTATTAGTTTCCTAGGACATGGTCATGTATGAATAAAGCACTGAAATGATACTGAAGTTTATAACTGGAACAGGGGATCAACTGCTGGATGAAATTTGCATAAATGCAGTGTTGTAACAAATGTAGTTACAGTCAACTGATTTATCCAAAATAGAATCCATATGAGCTAAAGCAGATAGAGCTATTACTTTGTCTCCAAAGTTATATACAAAAGATAGATATAGATTGAGATTAAATACAAAGACCATGCTGGTTTCTGGAGATAATGCTCATAACTATTTGTCTATATGCAGAGGAACCTAAATACTACTGAATATGTAATCTTCAGTCTCTTTACATTCTTCTTCATAAGGAAGAATGTTTTAGCAATGATGAAAGCCTAAGACTGACCCATCCCCTTTATCAGCTTTACATCTGTATTTCTCTTGCACAGTGTTACTTGCTTTTTACTGTGTGCCTGTGTTTTGGCATATGCCTGGAAGCTCAGAGAAGTGTGTTTATATCAGAATCAACATATGTGGCATATGTCACCCCTTAGCCTCCCTGTTTAAAACATGACAGTGGGCAGGAAACTGTTGTTCAGCTGGCAACAGAAGAAACACGCGCGTCTCAGAGCAGCAGTTGATTCTCCAGGCCGGACCGACCAAAAGCCCTGCCCTTCTTTATTTGCCTATTTTTATATGTTTCTGAGGACAGTTAAAGATTGGTGAAAGGGGTCAACACCCCAAAAGGTTTACAGGACAAAGACATGGTCAATCATCTTTCTCCACCCCAGGGAAAGGAATGAAAAACAATTTCACAAGTGCAAAACAATTCCGGCCGGTTAAGAAAAAGAAGGACCATGTTTACAGAACAAGCATGGGAAACTACAGCTACAGTGTTACAACTTATGGGGCCCTGTAAAACCAGGGCGACAGGAAACCTGTACTTCGATGGTGTCTGATCAAGAGGTATTTTCTATACCTTTCAATATTGTGAACATTACCTTTTCCCTGAATGCATCAGCTCAAAAGCCTCATTAATTTTGTCAAAAGGCAGCGTGTGAGTCACGAATTCATCAACCTTGATCTTTTTGGACATGTACTCAGTCACCAGTTTGGGTACATTGTCCACACTCTTCCAGCCTGAAAGAAAGAAGACATGCCTTGTTTTTTCCTTTTTCCACCCATCTCAGAAAATTAAAAATACAGCCTTTACACAGGCACTTGCACGATCAATGCAAAAAGGAACAGAGTCAAGTGACATTTGTCCCTCCCACGGAGGTCTGGCAAAAGCACACATTATCCAAACACACACAAGTGCACAAATCTTTCACTAGCTGTTCCAGCATTCAACATAACAGCAGCCCTCACCTAGGAAAGTATACACGAGGTATCTCTATCAGGCCCCCTACGTATCTTTATAACCCAACCCAGTAAGTTTTGTATTGCTTGGACAAAGAGCTGTGCAATAATTCAAAGTCTGAATACTTCCATCAACTTCAGCAATTACTGAATTCCCATAAAAAAGAACTCAATGTGTTTTTGAATTGGCAGCAGAAAATGTGTATCAAGCATTTGTTATCTTTTTATTTTAAGGGTCTTTATAGCACATTGTCATGTTGGCTCCATATTTTGCTTAGTGGTTCAGCAACACAAACATACTGATGTGAGCTCCCATCTCCCGAAAGAATAGATCCTTTACCTGTACCAAACTGAATCAAACCTTCACTTGGTGATAAAGCAGTCTCCCCATCCCACTCCTTTAGTACTGAATAGCTTATAGATACAGTCTCTTCAAAATATGTTAGATAGCATACCAATGTGTTAATCTGTACCCTGTCTGTAGGAATAGCAGATTTTAAAAGTCTGTATCTGAAAAGCCAACACAGCATTTATGACCAGCCTGTCAATAGTACATTTCTTGCACAAACAAAACCGAGGGGGAGTGTTCTTCCCAACTTTAGCCCATAGTAAGTTATTTTTATCCCCACAGCAAGAGGGAGTTACCTCCAAACGCAGTCCCTTTCCATGTCCGCCCAGTTACCAGCTGGAATGGCCGAGTGGAGATCTCCTGACCAGCAGCAGCCACTCCAACTATCACACTGACTCCCCAGCCTTTGTGGCAGGCTTCCAAGGCAGCCCTCTTCATGGAGAGACAGGACAAAGCACAGTGTTTATTGCTAAGGTTTATGCTGCCTGGAGAGGTAGCACTTCCTTTCCCCCAATTAATCAATCACTACATCAATATTTAAGGAACAATAAATACACTGAAAATTACATTGTATTTTCCATTGGTCCTTATACATTAATAGTTCACTTTGCACTTTTTATATCCTATCTGGCTTCCAAAGAAGTCACTCTGAACTCCCACTGAGAGTTGGAATAAACTGTAATCACAGACCATATTACCAACAGTTAGGAATGCTACTGTAATTCCTGAAAACCTAGCCTTACATTCAGGAATACTTCTGCATTTCCAAAGGTAAAATTAATTACTTGAGAAATTAAGGAAATACTGAGTGATCCCTGAGATTTTACTGTTCATTGCACAACATATTTTATGTGAGTTTTGTTAATTTTTCAGCTGTCAGCATACAGAAACTCAAGATTTCAAAGAAACTCCATTAAGGGAAAAAAGTTTCTAAGTGCCATTTTCAACCCAAGAAATAGCAGCTGCTTTCATTACATAATTATGACTGAGTGTAAATGGTCCTTTTTAGCCATAGCAATTATCATTATTATTAAAAAAAATTATTGAGTCTGGCACATTTTGTGTTAAGAAAGCAGCTGATCTTGCTGTTTAGCTGAACTGCTCCCTCCCTGTAGATGCTCATGTTGATCAAACACTCACCATGACCCCAACATTTCCGATGCACTCAAAGGAGTAGTCCACACCACCATCAGTCATCTCAACCAGCACCTCCTGGATGGGCTTCTTGGAGTCTTGGGGGCTGATGCACTCAGTAGCTCCAAACTCTTTGGCCTTGGCATACTTATCCTTGTTAATGTCGATGCCAATGATCCGGGATGCTCCTGCTATTTTGCAGCCCATAATAACCGCCAGCCCAACTCCTCCCAAACCAAACACGGCACACGTAGAGCCAGGCTCCACCTAGGAGTTAAGAATGGAGTCATGAGCAGCAGAAAACATTCATCCTTCCACGAGAGGAAGAAATACAAGTTAAGGAGTCTGTAATAAACTAAAAAATGGAAGCAAATATATATGGCCATGAGATTTTACAGATATGGGAAATTATATAGGAATTTAATCCAAAAAGCTCTAGGTACTAAGCTTTTTCTTTTGCCCAAAGACTCATGCCCACTCACCTACCACCTCTGTCTCTCCCTGAGCTTCAGACTATCAGAATGACTTGCAGCAAGATGAAGAATGAAGTGGAAAATAAATTTATATATAGTGGGTATCAAAAGGGATGCAGAATACTCCACTTGAGTTTCCTCCAAAGGGCAGTGAGTTCTTCTAACCTGATCTGGCCTCTATGGGGAAATTAGAAATTCTTAGCTAAACTTCATCAGTTGAAGAGGAGGAAGAAACACAGATTTGGTACATCGTATTTACAGTCCTAATGTAGTCCCAGAGCTGTGTGTGCCACAAGCACAGCCTTTACCTTGGCAGTGTTGACAGCAGCCCCATAGCCTGTGGAGATGCCACAGCCCAGCAGGCACACTTTGTCCAGAGGTGCTGCAGCGTCTATCTTGGCCACGGAGATATCGGCCACCACGGTGTACTCAGAGAACGTGCTGGTCCCCATGAAGTGGTAAATCTGCTTTCCCTTGCAGGTGAATCTGCTGGTACCATCAGGCATGACTCCTTTCCCTTGAGTAATTCTTGGGGCAAAGACAGGAAAGTCAGCAAATATTCTCACCAGACAGAATCCACTAAGCAGCACAGAGAGGCAGTTGCATCCTTGCACCTTTATATTCTGACCATTTCATAAACCTAGGAGTTCACAGAAGTGAGGTGCTAAACTCCTAAAACTTCATGCAGTTAACTCCTCCAGGGAAGCACTGAAAGAAATTGGGCTTATTAACACGTTGACCTTGTTAGCTACCAATGTTAACTGCTTGTGCCACAGTACAACCCCACTGTCTTGGCCTCCTTCAGTACCCTCCCCTTGAATAGCACCTGCCAGTTTTGTCACTGGGGCTTTTTTTTGAGTTTGGGAGACTTTTTTCCAGAATGGGAGCTGTGAATTTATCTGGGAAGCAGGTGTTAAGGTAAAAAAGAGGTGTCTGTATGATTTTGTACAACTTGAAAGCTTTGGTGTTCACTCCCAAGAGCTAAATTCCCTGAAGTGCTTCTCTTAAGTATGGTTTAAATATGGAGTCAGAGAATTTAATTTGTCTTCCAACCTGTGGACACAAGGTAGCAGTTTGCACCTTCACATACTTAAAAAGAGAGAAACAGTTTTATCTAAGGGAAGAATAGAAATTTTAAGGAAGAGTGGGAAAAAAATTGCATAACTGACTCCTTAAACACATACTTTCCAAGTCATTAAATGATGCATCAACAGATTTATTCTTCAAAGAAAACTCCTGACAATTACTTTTGCTAACTACAGCAGGTATACACTGAACAAATACTACAGTGTGTGTCAAAAAAAGTCATACAGACCTTATCTTCTGGCACAGGTTTGTTTTAGGATTCTTACAGAACTTGCACTCTCCACACTGAGGAATGTATAGAGGGATAACAGTGTCCCCTAAGAAAGAAACCAGTAGCAATGTTACTATAAAACAAAACAACCCCAAATCAACAGTGAATAACATGACTAAACACTTCAAGCCTTTAAACTAAACCAACAGATAAAAACTATAATTTGAAAAAATAATAAACCTCCAACCCTCTTCTAACTATACATTGATCTGATTTCAAGTAAAAAAATGCTATTCTGGGCTCTTTCAAGCTTTAAATCAAGAGCCCATTGAATAGATTAGTGTTGTGTCTCCCAGGCCACAACAAATCTACACAGGCATACAGCCCAGAATAAAACATTGTATTAACTCCTGCAATATGGCATTTCAGTTGCTCAATTTGACAGCTGGTCTTCAAACAAAGTAACACTTTCAAGGAAGGCAGAAAACTTGTACAGTATTTATTTTCTTACCCTTCTTTACTTTTGTTACTCCTTCCCCAACACTCTCTACAATTCCTGCTCCTTCGTGTCCCAGGATCACAGGGAAACATCCCTCAGGATCAGCACCACTCAGAGTATAGGCATCAGTGTGACAGACAGCAGTGGCAACTATCTGAGAAGAAATATAGAAGCTGAGACACCCTGAAGAATAGAATAGTAGCACAGATCTAAATAATTCCCTTGTGTCAGAAATTCAGAACAATTGTCAGGTCAAAGTTCTGGCAGTATTTGGGCAACATACTTTCAATTCCCAGCAAGGCACTTTTTCTTACTTTGAAAAAGCAAAAGTCATGACAGTACATTTTAAAAATTTCCATCAACCAAAATGTGATACTGAAAGGGGTAAAAGATGATACAGTGTTTCCTATAGCTAGAAATCGGTGCTCCAAGTCATCTCAAAGTAGGTTAGCATCTCAGATTTGATGTAAGTTAAGACTCAGTGGTAAAATTCCCAGAGAGACCATGTAGAAGTCTCAGTATTGCATAAATCCAGTTCAGGTCTTCAGCACCATGCAGAAATCCTTTCCACAGAAATAACTTTCACATTAATGTATACTTTTTGGCAGATACAGGCTACCAGAAAGTCCTGATGAAATAAAAAACTTGGGTATAGAGAATCCAAGAGACCAATCCCAGCTCAGCAGCCAGTACCTTATGGCCTGACTGAAGTAACATCCAGCATATTACACAGCTGCCACAAATGACAAATTGCTGTCCTTCAAACAAGACCAAGGTGTTCCCAGTTCAGACATTTTGTGGGAATTTAGTCTGTAACAACGGGAACTGATCCTCAAGATTAGCCGTTATTCTCAGACCAGACTGTGAAGTGAGACTAGTAGAAATTAAGTGTTTTTCATAAACAGAAGATCTAAATACTGTAATTTTCTTATCTGTAAAGCCAGCTGAGATACTGATGAACTAATGATATCTATTCAACATTTCTTCTGTTGGCAAACAAACTATTAATCTTTAATACTCAGTCTCCTAAAATAGAAAACATCTAGATAAGAATTGATGTAATTACCTTGATACGAACTTCATGAGCTTTTGGTGGAGCAACCTCCACCTCCTCAATAGAGAGAGGTTTACCTGCCTCCCAGGCAACAGCAGCCTTGCATTTAATGACCTAAAAGACAAGAACAACAAGGAAAAAAAAGAGGACATCTGTTGTATGGTTCATTTAAAATAATTCTTGTTCAGCTGAGTGAGAAAATAAAAGAAGCACTACTGGCTTTTGGAAAGAATCCCAGATCTGAAATTCATAATTTCAACACAAAGGTTTAATTGCCCCACATTTGCTTTCAGGAAGTTAAACAGTCATGATTAAGCCAAGATCTGAAATCTGGATGTCATTCTCTTGCTGAGTGAAAAATATAATAAGCCTGGGAGTACTTAGGAGACATGCTGCAGTGAAGGGAGCAACATGAATGGGAAGGTTGCATAATAAAAACAGTGGTTTAAAACCAAAGACTGCCATTCATTTCAGATATGTGCATTAAACACAGTGTTTGAAATTGGGAAGTTCAGAAAGGAAGCTGTGGAGACCCACATCAAGAGTGAATTTCCTGTTCCTTATCATGATGGTTTCTGAATAGGATTCTAGCAAGGAGATGTGTGTGCAGCTGACATGCAGAGCCCCCAGTGATGCAGAGGCACCAAAGGGACTTTGCTATCAGGTTTTAACACCTCTGCAGTGGCCACAGGGATCACTGTTAGCAGGTCTTCATTCACTGCTCTCAGCACCACGACAAATACTGCTGTGCAACCACACCTAAACATCCCAGGAAGCTTTTCAATCCCAACGGTGCAGAGCCTGGATGAAAGGGCAGGATTTTTGGATCTGTAAACCCCAATAACAGGTACATACACACAACTGACTGAGAAAATCAGCAGGCATTATAGCCTGTTTGGAACAACTTCAGGATAAGCATCTGGATTACCCTTGGAGGTCAGTTTGATGAAGAGAACAAGGTCTAAGCTATTGCTATTAGAAATACAAACCAATAAAAGAAGATAACATTTTGTGTGTTCAAAATAGCTGTGGTGTTCCCATGGAATGCTTGAAAGAGGATTAATGCAAATTTCCAAGGCGAGAAATACAGTCAACCCAGCCTTTTTGAAATTTCGCTTGGAAGAAATAATAGTGCTAAGACCACCTGTTGAGCTTGCCAGGTCTGATTCATCACCTGTGATCAGGAGAAAATAACGGCTAGTCTGTGCTTTTCTGTAGTATTTCTGTTGTACAATAAACAGTACCAGGCTTTGCCAGAGCCAGTTAAAAACTTCACTGCACCTGTAATAGCAGAACGTTGGGTGCTTACTTTGGCTTAAATTTGATGAAGAAAATACTATAGACCCTAAAAGTTTTGTAGTAGAAAACAGGTACCTATTCCAACAGCCAGCAGGAGTCTAAATTAGACAGAAATGCCCCTAACTGGAACCATGAAATCTCCTTGCCCTGGTTTTTAATACCAGGGTAAATATTACAAAAATGCATGGAATGTGCCGTAGTAACTCACTGTGGAATCACAGTGTGCGCCTGTCCTGGGTTGACTATAT